>SKCR01034398.1:57500-71364 GCA_019454045.1 Zanthoxylum bungeanum
TTTTTTAGCCTTGTGTAATAAGCTGCAACAGTCATCTGATCATGAGCAAGACAAGCAATGTCTCTCTCAATCTGAAAAATACGAGGGGCATCGCTTTGAGAAAAACGATCTCGAAGGTCTTCTCATACCTCCTGGGCGGTGGTTGAAAAATGACACTGTCTGCAAGGTCCTGTGTGAGTGAATTGAGAATCCAAGAGAGGATCATATCGTTGCATTTTTTCCACGAAGCATATTCGTCTGGTTTGGCTGTGGCAGACGGCATTGTGGTGGTCCCGTCTATGAAACCTAACTTGGATTTGGCATTCAAAGAAATCGTCATGGCTCTACACCATGTCGAATAATTATCCCCATTGAGGGGCTTGGAAACAAGCATCATTCCTGGATGATCAGAATGGTGAAGAAAATATGGGCTGGCAACATCAAGCTTGCCTCCATTCGAAGATTGTTGTTCCGTCATGGTAATGAGAAACAACCAAAAAAAGGGAAAAAAGAAGGGCAGGGGCAGAGAGCTAGGGTATCGTTCCCCGCTCTGATACCATGTAAAGAAGGAAAATATTGTTTGTCTTTGAATTAATTTTATTGAATCAGGAAACATGATTTTATACAAAGAGATTTCCTACAATCACGTTAATCTATTCTAGGTAGTTTAAATATAAAAGGAAACTAAACAAATATACAACTAATACAATATATTTGAATGGTAAGATATTATTGCTTTCCTTCTCAACAAGATTTTATTCAGATTTTGAATAGGTAGGATTATAAATTATAAATTTGAGTATGTTATAACATAAAATTAAGAGAGCTCAAGATTATGAAAAATCATAGACGACTATAACATAAAAATATGAAATTGAGTGACAAACATAGAAAATTGATGTTTTGGGGTAAAATGGGGAATATAAAAGGCAGTGTGTCAATGGCATTGGGCCATGGATGATTTTGGGCCCAAGCAAAGGAATCCCCAAAATGAGTTTTAAGTATCTTAAAAGAGGACAAAAAGGTAAATATGGCAAAGAAAGGGTGGCAAAATGGAAAACAAAATTAAGTGCTGTGGTTGTCCCACGAAACGAATAAACCAAATTTTGTCATTTTGCCCGGAGATGGAACCAATCATATCAGGAAATATGGGAGTCATAGTTAATAAAAGCCATAGCCGTTATGAACAGTCTCCATGGCCGAGGGTTTTCCCCTCCCTAACCTCATTTTTCTCCATTTCTATTGTTGTGTTTTTTATGGGATCGGTAAATCGAATTGATGATATAAAAAATTCATGAGTTGTTGGTTCAATTGGTTGAATCGTTGCGAAAAAATCGGACAGAACCTTTTGACGTCATAAACAATTTTATATTATTAAAACTTATAAAAAAAATATCAAAATTTAATTGAACCGATCCTATCTAGTTAGACTTAATTTTATAGATTTTTTTACATATCAATTTTTTTATGTTCAATAAGTCTTTTACTTTGCATGCGCTGCCTTAGGTGTGATTAAACCAAACTCACGGTTGGTTCCGGATTTGATCTGTTGAACCGATCGATTAAACATAATAAATAATTGACTTGAGCGTGCTTAGGATAGTAAACACGAGCCCCCAAGGGGTGTGGTTTGGTGGTGAATGGTCCAGAATCTCACCTTGAGGTTTTGGGTTCGAATCCAGGGGGTGCAACTTCTTGTAAGAGCCTGTGGCAGCCGGTGATTTTACCTGCGCCGCGGCCCATAATAAGTGGTTTGGTGGCGGGATTTCCAACGAAAAAAAAAAAAAAAAAAAAAAAAAAAAAAAGAGGATAGTGAACACGGGCACCACCGGTTTCACCTCTAACCTCACTCCATTATTTTATAGAATCAAAATCAATCTTGGGACTCATAGCTCCATCAAATCCTTGCCTTCACTTCTGACAACTACAGTAGATCATTGCTCTCGCTCCAATCAACTCACCTAGTACACGCAGACCCTCTTCCCACATTGTAAAACTTTGACTCAAATCACTCCCTCAACATATAAATTTCTTTGTTCTAATTAGACCTTATAAAACCTTAAAAATCTGGTTTGAACAATTTCTATTCAGTCAATTGTTTGACACTGAAGTAGCTAGCAATTTATATTACATTGATGAACAAGTACACCAGTGAACGGTTTCCCCAGTGAGTTCGGTGAAATTATTGTTATTATTATTATTATTATTTTAACTCGTTGGAAATTCATCGTCAAACCATTCATTCCGGACTTAAGTAAGCAGATAAAACTCTCGGTTGTCCCAAATTTTGATAAGAAACGCATTTCTGGATTCGAACCCAAAATCTTAAGATGAAATCACGAGCCCTACACCACCGAATCAAGTTAGTTAGGGAGAATAACATTTTAAACTCCTCTTATTTTGCTCAATCACTAATGTCTTGCATTATTGCAACACTAGCAAATATTAATTACCTGAAAATTTCTCCATTACACAAGCTCTTGGAGTTGTTGAAGCTTTTGGAGCTTCAATGACAGCTCGCATCTTCAATCTTGGATTTATAGTCATCCAAATAGAGATGATAGAAGTACGAAACAAAACCCCAAATAGCCAGAACCATGGAAATAACCTTCAATCCGTTCATGTGATCATGGTAAATGATCACAGCTAGTACTGGAACAAAAGGTAACCCAACAGTACTTATGACATTGGAGAAGAGTGAAGACACTTCAAAAACCAACCCTGTGGCACCAATTGAAAAAACCTGCAAGCAAATAGCTGTCCAAATCAATGTCATTAGGTAAGAAGCTTTCCCCAATTTAAACTCTTTCATCTCTTCACTTAAGTCCTTCCATTCTCCACTTGCAAATAGCCCCACTAGAAGAATACAACTTGAAACTATTGACGGATATACTATCATGTCCAAAACCACCTTAAATGTTTCCTCTTTGAAAACCCTTCTGAAGAAAAGTTGTGTTAAGGAAAGTACAAGTCCATACCCAGCTGAAGCGCCAAGGGTGCAAATGAACCCAATTGCATATTTTCCATTGGCAACATCATCACCTGATGATTCTGTGGACTTATCATTGTTAAACACAAGAAGGATTGAGGAGGTGGTGAGAAGGAATAGAGAATTGAAGATGTAAGGAGTGAACTTCATTGAGTTGAGGAAGAAGGAAAAAAAGGCATTGAAAGCCAATTGGGAAGCACAAATGAGGGAATAAGTTGAGACTGGAAGATACAAGTACCCAAATGAATACATCATGCTGATTGCTGCTTGAAGTATCCCAAGTGAAACATAGACTGATGCAAGACATAAAACTGACGGAGGCCTAACTTCATGGAGATTATTTTCGGATGCGGAAATGAGATAAAGGGGAAGGAGAATTGGGAAGCCTGCAGGTTGAACAAATCCTGCCATCCATTTGCTGTTTCCGCCTTCTGTGTAGTATAATCTTCCGAGAATTGTGGCCGCTGACTGGCCAGCAAGGAGGATCAGTATGTAAGTGGCTATTCGGATCCACCATTTCAAATTCTTTCGGGAAGGGAATTTTGAATTGTAGCTTACATTTGCAGCAGTCGAGTTTACTTCAGCTTCCGGGTCTGCCATAAAAAAAGGAACAAACAAATTACAATATAACGGAGGTATCATGTCATCCGTATAACAATCCAATAATTCATTATCACGCGTGCTAAAATATTAAAAAAATAACTAAAAGGATGGATATTAAATCATACATTTCATTTATTAATTTGTTAGTGATACCATATCATTCATACATCCGTTATACTAAAAAATCACTCCCTAAATTGACTCCTAATAGTTAATGATGGTAATTATACATAAATAAAATAATATATTTCGCATCCCAAAGGACCCAAACTGATAAAAATAATAATAAATAAAAACTCTTCCAAATTACATTCCTTGAAGGGATCATGTGTGTATGTGCAACAGTGCAAGTCAACATTTCAAATAGCCAGACAATGTGATAAAACTTGTGAACTTTGTTAATAGAAAATATAGAAATCAATAAGGCACAGAAATTTTTATTATTATTTAAAAAAAAAAAAAACAGTAGTCATTTCTCCTGATTTTGTTCAATTCTCATTTTGCACAAAAAAAAAGAAGAAGAAGAGGGCATTTACCTGCTATGTGCTGCATGTCTTGAGGTTGAACTTCTCTCATGTCAAAGGTGAAGAGTTCCGAAAAAGATGAAGCTTAGTAAACATAAGGTGAACTTTGTAGTTATATTTCTGATGTGCTAGTTGTTCTAATTTTTTTTTTTTTAATCTTTAGTGTTTTTATATAAATTATATTTATGTGATTAATGAGTAATGATATTTATATAAATTTTTATAAATTTCTGTCGTGGAGAGTCCCACAAGGAGGAGATCTTTGTTTTTCGTGACAATGTTTGTCTTATTGTAGAATTGATTCCATTCTGCCTCCTTGATCACATCCAAGCAATTTTTTCGTCCTTTTACATTTCACAAATTCAACTGACTATAATCTATTGTTTATTTTTCCTTTCTTTCCTTCCGCTTCTGAATAGATACGTGCGGAAAGAGTCTAATATGATTACTCTTTGAGGACAAAATTTGCTTATAATTTGATGGTCAAATTTAATTTAGTCTCCACTTCAGAAGTTACTTACCATCAACAATAATTTTTTTTTTGAAATCGTTAGAAATACTCCTGTCAAATCATTTTTTCCGAACTTAAGCGGAATATGTAAAACCTTCGACTGTCCCAGATTCTTACAAGAAACACACTATCTGGATTCGAACTCAGGATTTCAAAATGAGATCATAAACCCTACACCACAATAATACATAAAACCACAATATCTACATAAAGATTGATGTTCATCCTATTCGTACCCAATCCCATCCCATTTCATTTAATAGATAGGTATATCAACACAATTATAAGGTTACGAAATTTCTGATAAGTTAGGATTTCTATTATTCTACCAGAGGTGAAATCCTCAAAATCGAATAAAAAATTAGAATCCCTGAATTCAGAGATATATATTGTATATTTTTATTCTTTATCAATAAGGATCTCATTTTAAAAACTCACATATGATCTCATTTTACGCCTCCATGTTTGACACAAGTAACAGGGGAAATTCAGAATAAAAAATTTCATTAGTTTGGATCCATGCAAAACAACAAATCTATGTCACAGGAACCTACATTTTCTTTGATGATGATTGACAGGGAAAAAAATGGATATATATATATATATATATATATTGCAATTCACAAAAAAAAAAAAAAAAAAAAAAAAAAAAAAAAAAAAAAAAAAAGGAAGAGGAAATTTGAACTCTGTTTGGCTGCCTCTCACATTTCCAACATCTAAAAATGGCTTTGCCATGGCAATGTAGGCAGTCTTTCCTCTAAATTGCAGAAACATTTGCTTCATTATCTGCGAACAACATTTTCGAAGTACTCTTATTTCACTCCACCTAAATTTTCTTTTCGTATGTCCCACAGAACACTGCTACCCAACTTTCATTTCAATCTTAATTTGTCAAGCCTGTAACAATAATTTGCATCTCCAGTTACTATATGCAGATTAAATATATTATAAAGGTACACTAACAACTCCAACTACAGAAAAACTCAACACTGAACAGGATATGCGTTGTTATAATTTTAGGACATTAAATCATTAAGCAAATTATATGATTACTGCTCCCAAAATTCTCCCTTGCTTAGGTGCTTGTGAAAAAACTTACCGGTGAATGAGGGATCTGAAGAAGAATGAGTGATACGCAATACAAGCATAAAGATATTGCAACTGCAGCAAGAAAATTACACAGCAGTCGCCTATTGTCTTTTGTAGGTACAAAAGCCGACTTGAGTGTATTGGTTAATTCAAAAAGTCGATGAGAAATCTGCAGAAGCAAGTTAAGAAAGCACGACCGTGCAGGAAAACACGATTAGTTAAAACTATTGGCTCTTATAACATTAAAATTCACAAAATATTTACTTACCAAGACATAAATGGCAGTTGTAAGCATGAAGTTGAGCAATGGGTATTCCGGGATAATGGAAAGAAGCCACTTAGGCTGTCCATTCGGCATGTTCGATCTGCACATAACATATGTATAAGAAATTAGAAAGCATTTGTAAAAATTCTTGTGGGGTGGTGAAGTCTTTGCTTTCTGGGAGATTTCAAGAGAACGCTCAAATGATGCTTTAACACAATCAAATATGAAAGTTCTGTAGATGCCTTTTATTTAATTAATTCTTAGACAAATATGCAGTGTTCGATCTCAGGCAATAAAGTGATATCAAGGGAGCACACTGAAAAAGCCTGTGGTTGTTTATCTGAATATATATATATAATATACTGATAACATCAATACAAGAATACTGAGGGCGAAGAACATGAGAAGGAAAAATGAAGGTTAGAGAATTAGTCGGCAAACCTCAACCAGATATGGAACTGCGAAACGTAAGTTTCCAAAGTTATCTTGCCAAGCCACCTGATATTACAAGGTTTAACAGTTAGACAAAGCACAAAATATGGTGAAACTAAACAGGTAAGCACAAAAAATAATACAATTTAAACAGTAACCTAAATCAGATAATTTAGTAATAATGGTTAAAGAACATACGCAAAGAGAGTCAAAGAGAAACTCCGAAGCTGCTGGGTGAAGTTTCGCAAACAAATGTACACACTGGAATCATAACAAAGCAGAGTTAAAACTGAGCCAAAATACTTGGGGATCTGATATCAACAAGCCACCCTGAGTAAAAACTCCCTAACAAGTGTTTCACCAAAGAAATAAAAGAACATACGTGATTGGAATCCATGATGTGTATGGATGGTACTTGTTGTATGTAACTTTGTCCAGCTTGTAGACACACTCATACCACAAATAACCAACCTAAAAAAAAAACCATATGGAAGAAATCCTCAAACTAAAAGATAATCAATCATATTTAACCAGACAACAATACTCTGGTTACAAAGGCATGCAACTCACAAATAAAGCAATTGTCACGATTCCTGCTTTGATTGATAGTTTTCTCTTGGGTTCGGATTCCTCCAATTTATCCATCCATTTCTCAACCTAGCATATTAAATATTTAAAAGATTTAGTAGTTTGTTTATATATAAACAAATACACCAGAAATCCAAGATCACCAAAATTAAAGAAGTTACATTGGGATGATAATAGGCATATATCATTCCGACGATCCATATATAGCGATCAAGCCCAGATCTAAAATGCCACTCATGCAGTCTAGAGAGTTCTGGTTTTGCAGGATCAGTATATCCTGCCATAGGAGAAACTATAAAGGTGAACACTATCCAAGAAACCCAAGTCAACTTGAACTTATTCAATGTATTCAACTTGAATTAACCACATTCAGTTTAATTTTTTCTGGGGAAGAAAAAAATGTATCATCAAGAAAATCCGTTTTTCATGCAGAAGGTATGCAAAAAAGTGATGAAGGCTTATAATACAGAATCAAAATCTCCTGGGCATAAAAGTAAAACTTCACTATAAATTGAGTTCTCCTGGGGGATATCTGCAAGGATACTGACCTAGTACGAACGTTAATGGACTCCACAATATCTCAAAAACTCCAGGAATTTCCCAAATCAAGATGACCACAAGAAAGCAAGCAAGAATCTTCACAATCATCACTGATCCTATCTCATTGTATTTGTTAAAAATACCAACAGCTCCGTACACCATTATGGTGAAAAGTGTGTGCATTGGGCAGATATAGTACAGCATATAGTCATTGTTGAGAATAATACAGCAAAATGCCACAAAGAAATTCAGCCGCCACATCATCTGCATCAAGTAATAATGACGTAAAAGCATGTAAGATTGTCAATAAATAAAACAGAAACAAAGTGATAACATTTACATTGAAATGTAGCAAAAGTCCATAATAAATATAATCACCTGAGCAAAACGTGCAACGCTAAAATCCTTCCTGATGTAATAGTAGGAAAAGTTTCCAAAGCCGGTCATCCAAACATAAGCAGCAATAAAAACACGTATTGCATTGTATAACTCAGTTGCAGCAAAGTAATGATACATTAAAAATAGGACCTGCCAAAATACAAAATAGCTGTAATGAAGCAATGAAACTATTTAAAGTCATCATGTACATTGAATATATCTTCTATTTGATAAATGAAGCAAAGCTGTGAGAGAACAAGCCATCTATAAAATCCAATAAAGATTAAATCCATATTATCTTAAATTCCATCTCATGATTTAGCAATTTCTTGATATGATTTTCACAAAATTACAGTGCTGTTATGAAAAAGAACAAATTGTCTACAGCCTGAATAAGATGAACGGCATCAAAAGATAATGCTTGTTGCAGAGAGATGAATCATTAGAGCAAGGTAACTATATCCAGAAGAATAAAAGAATGAAAATTAAACTGCACATCACGATAATTCAAAATAAATGCAGAAAACATACAATTCTTTTTATTATTTTCAACTCAAGATTATGCTGAAGAAATCATTTCTCCATTAATTAAGAGTTTCATCAAGAAATACTCGCCTGCATCCATCCCTTCCACTCCTCAGTCTGATGCCGATTAAGGTATTGTATAGTCTTTCCAGAGAATGGAGACTTGTCATTATGTTTCTTGAAAGAAGTCAAAACTGAAACTATGACAAGAAGAAGGTAGAGAAAGAGGAAAAGGTCGCGATTGTAGTTCTGTCAAAGAAAAGGAACATAGAGGAGGAAGAAACAAATATATCAAATTCACAATGTAGACATCAAGCTTATCATCATTATCGTGCAAACGGAAATTAAATATATAACCGGACAAAAGTACCTTTGTAGAATAGCCAAGTATATTTGTACGGTCACATATGTAGAAATAAAATAAAATTGCCCCCAACTCAGCCCTGGATGATATACATGAAGTTGTTATACATGAAGCAAGAGAGAAACCGAAATGCATCCACCTCAACAGAATAATATGTCTTACATTGCTCTCAAAGTTGCCCGATTTTCTAGCAAGAAAGCATCATCCATGGTCATAAACCTAGAAGAAGAAGAAGAGGTATAGGTAAGAAAGACTTTAAGACAATAATCAAATAAAGCTCCATGAAAAACATGCATATCATAAGAAGTAACCTAATTAGGTTTGTTTTTATGGATGAACTGTAAAGCCTCGCAGAAGCTGATCTCGCAAGGCCTCCTTCTAGCAAAACAGCACGATCATCTTCCTTGATAGTCTCCTTTTCCAATTCAACTAGGTTGGTGTCTGAATGGCTGCAACCAGGGAACTCATTCAGTGTTAGAAAATGTTTATGTTGTCCCCTTGATAGTCCAGACTTTACCTTCCCTTTCGTCTACAAACATACCAGTCAACTCAATGAATCACTGACATTAATATTCATCCAAAGATTTGTTTTTGATTTAAACAAAAAATTAAAGAAAATTTTCACTTTAGTCTACACCTGTGACGGCAGTATTTTTCATCTAAAAAGAAATCTATTTTCCATCATCAATGCACCATGTAGACAAGTAAAACTGGATCAATTGATAAAGTCATAAAACCAAGGTTAACAAACTACCCCGATCCATTTGGTAAGAAACTTACACTTTCGAATGAGAAGACAATTTCTTGTATTCTAAAAACTCTGAATAAATCCATGCAACAAATACAGGGATGATTCCAAGCAAAAAAGACACCTGTAACATGCAACACAAGGCTTCTTTATTTGAAACAAAACGAAAAATTAAGACATTGAAAACAATAAAAAAGAAATGAAATACACAGAAACAGCAGCAGTAAATGATGGCCATCAGCTTCAGAACTCGTATTAAAAATAGAGATTAGATTTTTCTTTTCTCTTATTTATCTTATTTTTCATTTTTTCTGTAAGCAATCTCATTTGCTAGTGTGCTCAAATTGCTTCACTCGCAAATTCACCGAGAGTTCGGCTAATCATCAAACGTTATCAATATCAATTAAGAAATAACCAGAACCTTTAAAAGCTATTGCATTAAAAAGATCTAAAGTTAATGAAACACGTTTTACTGAAAATAACAAATAAAAAATAATAACAACAACAACAACAATAATAATAATAATAATGCAAACGCAAGAAACGATCAAATTACGAAGCATTTAACTAAAATTAGCAGAAATCGAATAATGCTAAATAATTCGACGCCGTACCTGCCCAGGCGTAATTGGCCCGGAAACCACCATTTTTGGATCCGCAAAACTGAAAAAAAAAATGCGTGTTAGATTAACGCCAACACAAAAAACATAAATTAAATTTCGAATTTTAGATCGGTAAGCTATAATGAAATAAGAAATAAGAAATGAAGTACCTGAGACGAAGAAGAAGAAAGCAGAGGAGTTTGAGAGAGTGATCCTATGACATGCTTATTATATAAATAAAAGTTTTCGGTTGAATTTTAATTTAATTTAATTAATAACACTAAACTAGCGTAATAAAAAGCTACGAATCAGAGATCCAAAGTGAACAAGAGACAATGAGTTTGCTTCAAGAAGAGAGAAAATGTTCGACGA
Source organism: Zanthoxylum bungeanum (assembly GCA_019454045.1). NCBI lineage: Eukaryota > Viridiplantae > Streptophyta > Magnoliopsida > Sapindales > Rutaceae > Zanthoxylum > Zanthoxylum bungeanum. Next base: position 68,010 of record SKCR01034398.1, read on the forward strand.
CGCGTCGTTTTCACTCCTCTCTCTCAAACGGTCGATGGTGGTTGTTGCTGTTGCTGTTGCTGTTGCGGTTGCTCTTTTGCTTTCGTTACCTTCAATTATTTACTGTTACAAATATTTTTAATAAATGTTTTTGGTCTCCGTATATACACGTCACTTAACAATCCACCCATCTAATCGTGTCTGATCAAAATAAACATTGCGATCAATTGAGTAAATCTTTGGTGCAAAAGTGATATGAATGATGTGATATTACCAATCAATTAAAAAATAATATATTTAATTTTCTTCATATTTTTTAGTTTTTTTGACTTTTTAGCACACGTGGCAAAGGATGATTGTCTTGTTACATGGATGACGTTGTATCACTGTTGCACCAAAGATTTTCTCCAATTTTAGTACCTTTTTCTTCAACAAAATAAATTGTTTTTTTTTTTAAATAAATAAATTTTACATAATAATATATTAAAAAAAAAATTGCCAATCGTTCGTATATATATTGTTTGACAAATTATCAAAATTATATAAATTTTGAAATTTTATTTACTGATATATCAAAAATAAAAAAATATATTAAACATCCACCTATTATATAATAAATATATATATACAAAGTTTGAGTTTGATATATTTTTCAATTAATATATAAATTTGTTTATTTGTGTCTAATGAGAGATTCAAATGATATTACACATTTAAAAACCAATTTTTTCTATATATAAAAAACAAATAAATTGGAGAGGAATGAGGATCTAAAGTCTCAGACCACAGTGAGAATCATTGACTCTGGCCCTCTGGCTTGATGACTTTTGTTTACGATCTATGTACGACTATTGTTGTTGATTGACAGTCAATTTAAAACCGTACAAACTGAAATCGTAGCCGTTGATCTTAATTACTTTATTGAATGTACATCACAGTCAGCATTAGCGGTCTTATAAGATATATGAAGTTATGAATAATGAATTGTGCACATTATTGCAAAGAGATTTCTTGCAACTAAAACATAATTAAGAAAGCAGTAAAGTTCAAGTAAATCACCTAATTAATCATTTATTTTAACACTTTTGGGCATTAATTAATGCACTACTCTCACAACTGTCAAATTTTTATTTATTTTTTAATCTATAGTTATTATTTTGGAAGTATATAAGAGTACTGTTATAAAATCATAGTAACTATTAATTTATTTTGCCCCCATAACTCTTTAAAAATTTCAATTGGGATGTTCAAATAAAAAATCACTCGATTATATCGTTTGAGACGATAACCCTTAGTTCTTCTATGTATTATGTTAATTAATTGAAAATTTTATAACAATCATTAATTATATGCATTTTTCAAACTGAAAAATCTTACCTAATATATTGTTTCGTTTTAGGAATATAATCTGGCTAGTTTTTCATTGCTTTGTGTTGATGGTAAAAATCGACATAATGCATCAAACAGTGCAGCCAGGGACAGGGATGAGATTTCATTTTTTCCAAAAGGAACAGATATTCAGAGAAGTATTAGCCACTCCTCGGCTCGGCAGAAAGTCTGGACATGATCTCCCAGAATTGGCCAAACCAGACTACAGGATTCGGTACGAAATCCAGAAGCCTACCACATCAAATACGCAGCCGACCACATTGGGTCGGGAAGGCAGATCAAGTCTATCCGGTCACTGAAAATGTGTGATGAGTTCGGCTAGCTTAGGCCAAGACAGAAGTGATTGTGGGAAGCTCAATAAGTCGTTTGGCCGACCACTCAGCAACCGACAGAAACACCGACAGAAGCTTTGAGAATGTGGTTTCCCTTTACAAATGTCATCTCCCGGAAGCACCCACATGGCTGTTGTCATCACTAAATGCGTATAGCAGTGAAGAGTCAGATTGATGCGATAGGATGTCAGAAGATAGGTTTACTTTCGGCGAGAGCAGGCCTAGGGTAGAGAGCTATTAAATGAGTCAAGTGTCATGTGGACAACAGAAACAGCAAACCACCTCATTCGCAGTATATAAAGAGAGGTGTGTGTCTGCAGATTAAAGAGGATTCACAGTGTACAGATTAGTGAGGATTCACTATTTTCTCTCTTGTAAACAAATTGTAACACCTTGGCCATGTAAAACAGCTCGGTTTCCACACCGACCGACCACCAAGCAGGTCGGCCGAGCACTTTTCAGTAATAAAAACCACCATCTGTTTTGTGCCCGTGGACGTAGGCTGGACTCGATCCGCCGAACCACGTTAGCTCCCTGTGTTAATCTGCGTGCTTTTCGCCTTCTAAATTTGCTTTTGGTTTCCCCCATAACCAAACAAATTCACTGCTGAATGAATGTTGAGTCCCGGGAACGATAATCCCCTTATTGTCCCTGAGACGAAAACCAGTCGTCAACACTTTGTTAATTAAAGGTAATTATTTTCTTATATTAACATTTAACACTAATATAACAAGCACTTGATCAAGAAACTAAAGTTGGGACAACGAAGCGCAAAGCAATATTCGCTTGACGATTACTTGATACTCCCAGCTGATATATTGAAACGATAACAAATTCATGATTAATTCATCACGTAAATATGTGTTGATAGAGATTTATGCAGTTAAGGTATTTGAACAGTTCGACAAGGGCAGAGAGGGAACTTTCTATTTTTGAAGGATCAGATGTCCAGATGTATTGGTTAGTTTTCGGACAGTCAGCGATTCTAAACACTTCCTTATTGGAACCAGCTGACCAGATGACACATCATGGCATAGATTTTAGAGACCGACGATATCAGAGGCGAGGCCGACCACAGTAGACCGGCGGCTCCTTTTGGTCTTATCTTACCTCATAGAGCAGGCGGATAAGCTCGGATATTCTGGGTTAGGACGGGACAGTCTGGGCAGATCGGCAGATCATTTAGCAGACCTTGAAGACCAACGTGAGAACGGAGTAATGATAAGTACATGAAAATGTACATTGGAACATCATTTATCTAAGCTTATTGTTAAATATTTAGTTATATATTTTATGTCTTAATACATATTTTCTATTGTTATAATAATTTAAAAATGTTTATTATTTACACTAATTTAGTGATTTTTATTTGTAGGAATATTGATAAATGGATCCGGGAATTTTACAAGAATTTCGGGAACCCCTGGGAACACACAGGACGACCAGGATCAGAGGCGCCATGGCGCCAAAGTTACATACAGTTTCCAGGGAGAATGGCGCCATGGCGCCACTCATGAACCATCCATGGCGCCATCAAATAGACAAAGGCTTGGCGCCATGGCGCCAAGCAAATACAAAGGAAGCCAAGGTGGCGCCATGGCGCCACCAACATGAAGAAAGGAAGGCGCCGTGGCGCCCACCAGGAGCCCGGGCCA
>SKCR01034399.1:0-49050 GCA_019454045.1 Zanthoxylum bungeanum
GAATGCCAAATAAGAAAATAATGTGACCAGAAATTTGGCCGTCTTTAATATTGGACTTCGCATACCCGGCTGGACGTATTTCACGTCTAGCCAGGCATGCAGCGTCCGGAACTATAAAATAAATATGGTAAATGGTGCCCTCAGGTCTTACCTTTTAAGTTACTTTCTCAGAAGTGCGTTAGGCCGTTGCCGGAATGATCACTGGTTCGCTATTTCTGCTTGCTATTTCGCTATTTCTGCTTGCTATTTTGCTATTTTTTTGTTGCTGTTTTTCTATTTCTGGTTATTGTTTTTACTGTTTCACTGGTTGTTGTTTTTGCTATTTTCTGGTTGCTGTTTTATGTTGTTTTTGGCAGCTGTTTTGGTTATTTTTGGGCTGCTATTTTTGCTGTTTTTGGGCTGCTGTTTCACGGTTTTGGGGGTTGCTGTCTTACGATTTTGGGGGCTGCTGTTTTATGGTTTTTGACTGCTATTTTGATGGTTGTTTTTCATGGTTTTTGGCTTGTTGTTTCAGGGTTTTTGGGGCTGTTGTATTACGATTTTAGGGCTGTTTCTTTGGGTATTTTTGGTCTCGGTTTTGGTGGTTGTTTTCACGGTTTTTTGGTGATTTTGGCTTAGGGTTTTTTGTTGTTGTGTGTTTCGGTGATGGCTTGAAGGAGAAAAAGAGAAGAGTTTTTCAGTGGTAGTTCCCCTAGGGTTTTTTACCGTCCAAGCCTCCCTCACTTTGATGATTTGGTCTCTCTTTTATAATGATTTGGAGGGTTCTCTAAACAATGAAACAAATCATGTTTATTTTGGGAAGTTTATTTGGGAAATGATCTTATAAATTTGGTGAATAGGTGATTTCAAATCTTGTTAATTGGAAAGGATGGGATTTCACATCTTGTTAAATTGGGAAGTGTTGATGAGGGAATTTGCACATGTGAATTACATGGGATTTTCTTTATTTGGGAAGGTTTGGGCGTGCATGGGAGGTTTGTATGGGCTTTGGGCCGTGTATGGGTTGTAGGGTAATGGGCCGGTTGCAGGTGTTTGGGGCTTGTCCAAGGCGAAGGTTTGAAACAGCGGCTGAGCGAATCCGAGGCTAGCTAGTGAGTCTGAATCCAATGAGGTGCTAATTTTGGAGGTTTTCCTTCCTTCCGGCATTCGTTTTTTGCAACTTCCACAACTTTTCAGGTAGTACCTCCATACGAGGCTCACCATCGGGCTCATGTAAAAATACAGTGCCTACAGTCGCCCCCATTTTGATGGGGCTTGTGCAGTGTGTGACAGTGACAACCCTATCAAAGTCATGCATGCATTTTTACTTATCTGGTTTGTTGGCCGTTTCCGGACTTACCTGTTGTTTCGCTGCTGATGTGAGATGATTTGATCTCTGAGTTAGGTTGATGGTGAGGTGCTTCGACTCCTGGAATTTCTTCTCAAACCATGCTGGGTGTGAGATGCTTAGATCTTTGGGATTTATTCCCAAACTGAATTGAGTTGGTGGCGAGGTGCTTCGACCCATGGGCTTCATTCCCGAACCACCGGGTGTGAGATGTTTCGATCTCTGAGATTTATTCCCGAACTGAGTTGAGTTGATGGCGAGGTGCTTCGACCCCTGGGATTTCTTCCCGAACCAGGCTGGGTGTGAGATGCTTCGATCTCTAGGATTTTTTCCCGAACTTAGTTAAGTTGATGGCGAGGTGCTTCGACCCCTGGGATTTCTTCCTGAACCATGCTGGGTGTGAGATGCTTCAATCTCTAGGATTTATTCCCGAACTGAATTGTGTTTGGTGGCGAAATGCTTCGACCCCTGGGCTTCATTATCGAACTACCGGGTGTGAGATGCTTCGATCTCTGGGATTTGTTCCCGAATCGAGTTGAGTTGATGGCGAGGTGATTAGACCTCTAGGCTTCATTCCCGAACCATGCTGGGTGTGAGATGTTTCGATCTCTGGGCTTCATTCCCGAACTGAGTTGAGTTGATAGTGAGGTACTTCGACCCCTAGGCTTCATTCCCGAACCATCATGGGTGTGAGATACTTTGATCTCTGGGCTTCATTCCCGAATTGAGTTGAGTTGATGGCGAGGTGCTTCGACCCATGGGCTTCATTCCTGAACATCTTAGGTGTGAAATGCTTCGATCTCTGGGATTTATTCCCGAACTGGATTGTGTTTGGTGGCGAGGTGCTTCGACCCATGGGCTTCATTCCCGAACCACCGGGTGTGAGATGCTTCGATCTCTGGGATTTGTTCCCGGACTGAGTTGAGTTGATGGCGAGGTGCTTCGACCTCTAGGCTTCATTCCCAAACCATACTGGGTGTGAGATTCTTCGATCTTTGGGCTTCATTCCCGAACTAAGTTGAGTTGATGGTAAGGTACTTCGACCCCTAGGCTTCATTCCTGAACCATCATGGGTGTGAGATGCTTTGATCTCTAGGCTTCATTCCTGAATTGAGTTCAGTTGAAGGCGAAGTGCTTCGAACCATGGGCTTCATTCCCGAACCATCCTGGGTGTGAGATGCTTCGATATCTGGGCTTCATTCCCAAACTGAGTTGAGTTGATGGCGAGGTTCTTCGACCCTTGGGCTTCATTCATGAACCATCATGGGTGTGAAATGCTTTGATCTCTGGGCTTCATTCCCGAACTGAGTTGAGTTGATGGAGAGGTGCTTCGACCTCTGGGCTTCATTCCCAACCATCCTGGGTGTGAGATGCTTCGATCTCTGGGCTTTATTCCCGAACTGTGCTGAGTTGATGGCGAGGTGCTTCGACCCCTAGGCTTTATTCCTGAACCATGCTGGGTGTGAGATGGTTCGATCTCTGGGATTTATTCCTGAACTGAGTTGAGTTGATGGAGAGGTGTTTCGACCTCTGGGCTTCATTCCTGAACCATGCTGGGTGTGTGATGCTTCGATCTTTGGGCTTCATTCCCAACTGAGTTGAGTTGAAGGCGAAGTGCTTCGACCCCTGGGCTTCATTCCCGAACCATCCTGGGTGTGAGATTCCTCTATCTCTAGGCTTCATTCCTGAACTGTGTTGAGTTGATGGCGAGGTGCTTCGACCCCTGGGCTTCATTCCCGGACCATCCAGAATGTGAGATGCTTCGATCTTTGGGCTTCATTCCCGAACTGAGTTGAGTTGATGGCGAGGTGCTTGTTGGTTTCTAAAGTTATCCCAAGATCATTCAAGCATAAAAATATGTGAATACAATAAAGAAGTATGGCAGAATCATACTTACAATGAGCGGTTTATGGATGCGTCAAGTTCAAAAAAATTTCCTCCTTGTCCTTGAAGGTCACGGCCAAGCTCCAATTTTGTTGAAGAAGATGAACAAGCTCCAAGCTTTGAGAAGATTCCAAGCTCTTAGATTGGTTTCCCTATCACCTTTTCATGATCCTTGAAGTGTGCTAGCAAGTAAAGAAAAGAAAACAATTTCCTTGTTCTTGGTTGGAGACTCACGGCAATGTGAGTATTTGGAGAGAGAGAGTTATTTCTTTTGTTGATTTTTGTTTCCAAAACAAAAATTATGCCTAAAAATGTTTTACCAAAGTTTGGTATATGGCTTTCAAAAAGTCAAAACCATTTTGGAGCCAAAATGGCAATTAAAGCTCTCAATAACCAACATCATGAATAGTGATAAGTTGTCATTCACCAAAAGGTGACTTGACATCCATCACTAGATTGACATGCGATGTGACGAGCGATGTGACTTGTGGCCGCACTTGATTCTAAATTGGAGTGGCATCGCAAACACATCTCGGGCTCGGGTTCATTAATTCCGAATTAATGAATTTTCCGTTGCGACGTAATTAAATCAAATTTAATATTCACGTCGCTCGTGAATTAATTATAAATTAATTCGTTTGCCCAAATTAAAATCCAATTTTATTTCCGCTCCGAAATCTAATTTCGTTTAATATATCGAATATATTATTTTATCGATTAATTACGAATTAATCGTTCTCTCTCTTCAAATAGTATTTTATCCCAGATAAAATAACTCTGTTATTAATCCAAGATTAATTAAGTTCGAATCATTCGTCATTGGTGAATCTTCGGGAAGCGAACCAAGAGATCCCTGGATATGTTGGCAGTAAATCCGGACGTCGGGCTATCCGAACACGTACGTACCTCGTACTATGTTTTTACCGATTTACGAGACATGGTTGGCTTCTAGCAAAGCACCGTGCCTACCCAATTCTCCAGAAATATTCTTAATGGAATATATAATCTATATCAGACGTAGTATACGTAGTATTGCGTATTGCGATCCAGTATCAGATGTCACATGCAAGGCCTGGGGTTGGAATAGTGTCTGCCCCGTACGAAGCATATATCGGATTACAAGCAACTAGTCTCTTTAAATCGGATAATCATGACCTTGTCATATTATCCCGATGGTTGTAACCATTTAGAGTACCAGTTTTGTATCCCTGCGTGATCATCATCTCCATATGACTGAAGTGATACTTCCTTCTTGACATCACACCCAATACACTACGATTCTCAATAAACCCAGAAGAGGCGTACACAGAACCTGTTAAAGTCCTGGATGACCAAATCCAAAGCGTATTGATTGTCGCAAGTACTAGCGATGTAAGTCTCAGGTTAAGACCAAATACACATACCCTGATGCGGATTCCTATAGACACATAGTCATACTACCAATGGGATTCCGCGGGGTCTATCCAGAGCGAAGCTGTTTCCGTACCATCGGTAAACACAACCTCCTATCACACTTGCATAAGTATCCAATACTTAAATATATGAGAACTATGTCGTTACGCTTCCATAACACTCACAAGTGCAATATTAGTCTATTCCGCATTATCGATGTCCAGTCTCTATAATACTATGACTAGGGATATTTAATGATTAAACCTTTATAGATTGATATTGTCTCATATCTTATAATCTGGAACTAATCATAGGGACTTTTATCATTTATATATATTTAAGTAATCAAATTACAAAATGATAAAATACAATTTCTTTGCTACATAATTAATTTGTACAAAAACCACAATGTCTTTTACAAATAGTGACGATATGGGTCATAATTGTCTAACAGTGCTTCGACCTCTGGGCTTCATTCCCGAACCATGTTGGGTGTGAGATGCTTCGATCTCTAGGTTTCATTCCCGAACTGAGTTGAGTTAATGGCGAGGTGTTTCGACCCCTGGGCTTCATTCCCGAACCATCTTATGCGTGAGATGCTTCGATCTTTGGGCTTGATTCCCGAATTATGATGAGTTGATGGAGATGTTCTTCGACCCCTGGGCTTCATTCTTCAACCATCCTGGGTGTGAGATGCTTCGATCTCTGGGCTTAATTCTCGCACTGTGTTGAGTTGATGGTGAGGTGCTTCGACCCCTGGGCTTCATTCCCGAACCATCATGGGTGTGAGATGTTTCGATCTCTTGGCTTCATTCTCGAACTGTGCTGGGTGTGAGATGCTTCGATCTTTGGGCTTTATTCTCAAACTGTGCTGAGTTGATGGCGAGGTGCTTCGACCCTTGGGCTTCATTCCCGAACCATGCTGGGTGTGAGATTCTTCGATCTCTGGGATTTATTCCCAAACTGAGTTGAGTTGATGGCGAGGTGCCTCGACCCCTGGGCTTCATTCCCAAACCATGCTGGGTGTGAGATGCTTCGATCTTTTGGCTTTATTCCTGAATTGTGTTGCGTTGATGGTGAAGTGCTTCGACCCTTGGGATTCTTACCTGAACCGTGGATAATATGAGCATCGACCCTGGGATTCATTCCTAAAACTGTTGATAATGTGGGCCTCGATCCCAGGATTCTTTCGTGAACTGTTGAACCGATGGTGGTGAGGCACTTCGACCTCTGATCCGTCATCATTCTCGAGGCTCCTCTCAATTTCTGGAGTTGCTCGTCCTCGCCGCATTTCCTTTTCTTCAAAGCCTGCAAACACAAAACAAAAATGGTGTGTATGCAACATGTATGCATGGATGCATTCCCTACTCCGATGGGTTTTCTTTGTCCTGTTGGCTTGATGTCATCCTTGGTCGGGCATTCCTTGCGCTAGAGGGTTTTCTTCACTCCTTTAAGAATCCTTTCGGCCTTTGGTGCCTTTGCCTATAAAAATCTTTGGTCGCCCCCTTAGTCTACTTGCAGTTTCCTTCTGCCAATTCTACCCTGGTGATTTCTATTTTTCTTTGGTCTAATGGCTCAAGATTCCGTTGTGTCCCTTATTCGCAGGGTGGTAGACTGGTCATCCTCAGACCTAGCTCAGCTTTCTGCTCTTCCCTACCTGCACCGGATCAAGGTGGACTCCATTGTTCGTCATTATATGATGTGGCATTCCGTAACGACATACTATATTACGGTCTATGAAATAGTCCCAATAGTTACACATATTATTGACCTCAAGAATGCCCAGTAATGAAATCAGAGAACCTTCAAAACACTCAATGCTACTCAAATCCAAGTCTTTGAATAAATCATATAAGCCAGACTCACAGCGTGTGTGTGCAAAGGTTCATTTACAGCTTGATTCCTAGGTAAGCCAACTCGATGATGTCGTTTCAAAAATTGGGATCGATGGGTCAAACCAACCTAGATATCTCAATTATGTAATGCAATTGCTTTTTATGTGCTCAATATGGTATGATTTTCTTTTTTTCTTTTCTTTTAGTCTCTCTTTTTTTATTCAACTTTTGATAGCGGGATTCATAACAAAATCTAGAATTCTTCCTGAGGTAGTGGAGTGCAATGTTCCACCCCTGTTCTCATCTGTCTGTACCTTCATCACTCCCAGCGCTTCGGTTCTATGGCCAAATATGACACCAAGGGTTTGTCCGCCTTGGGGTCTCAAGACGGATGGTTTACCCAAGTATTCTTTGATTTTGCCAAAAGCTTCTTGACATTGCCTATTCCACTACTCCGCAGTGCTGGTCCTTCCTCAATAGTTGAAGATGGGCTCACATACCAATGTTAGCTTGGTAATTGCCTTGATCTTTTCAGGGTCCCTGATATACGGATTGTCCAAGAAAAGCTCTGACTTCCTTTTCTGTCTTCGGTGCGGGCATCTCGGTAATTACCTTGATCTTTTCAGGGTCTACTTCTATCTGCTTCTTGACTTTTCCCTAACTTTCGGCCTTTCTGGCCTCATTCTTCGGAGCTTCTTTTTTTACTAGTCTCTGTTGGTTTCTTTATATGTCCCAAGGAAAGATTAAGCATATGAAATACAACAATGAATATATTAAAAGATGAAGTATGGCGGAATCATACTTACAAAGCTTTTGTGATGAGAAGTGATGAAGAAAATCTTTGAATCTCCAAGCTTCAAGTTTCGGCCAAGGGAGGAAGAAGAGTTGAAGCTCCAAGCTTTGTGTATTCCAAACTCTTTGATGGTTTCCCTATCACCTCCTTTGATCCTTCAATGTGCTAGCAAATGGAGAAAAGAAATCAAATCTTCTTTGCCCTAATGGAAGTCACGCAATTGTGAGAGAGAGAGGAGTTTTTTTTTTTCTTGTTACAAAAAATCAATTTATATTTATGCCATAATATTTATTAAATTAATAATAAACTTATGACACAAATCATGCAATGGCTTAGAGTGTCAAACACTCAAACTCCATGCAAAACCATTGAGGTGATTGTACACTATCACCATGCAATGTATTAAACAATTAAATAATGCATATAATGACATGTGTCATGTGGGCCCCCACGTTTCCAAATGAAAGTGGGCCCACGTGCACTCACGCGTTCGGGTTCGATATTTCCGAAATACCGAACTTACGTCGCGACGTTAATTAAATCGAATTTAAATAAATAATTGCGCCTAGCGAAATTATTATTTATGTCGCTAACGAATTAATTCTAAATTAACTCGTTTGCCCGAATTAAAATCTAATTTTAATTTCGCGTCCAAATCGAATTTCGATTATTAGATATCGAATATAATAATTTTATCGATTAATTCTAAATTAATCGTTCTCTCTCTAAATAAGGCACTTTATCCAAGATAAAGTTTCTCCGCAATTAATCCAAGATTAATTAAGTCCGAATCAAATATCATAGGTGAATCTTCAGGAAGCGACCCAAGAGATCTCCGGATATGTTGGCAGTAAATACGGTCGTCGGATAATCCGAACACGTACGTACCTCGTACTACGTTCTTACCGATTCACAAGACAAGGTTGGCTTCTTTGGCGCCATGCCTACCCAATTCTCCAGAAATATTCTTACTGGAATATTAGATCTATATCAAGCGTAGTATACCGTAGTATTGCGCACATCGATCCAGTATCGGACGATCACATGTTAGGCCTGGGGCTGGAAATGTGTCTGCCCCGTACGAAACATATATCGGACATCAAGCAACTAGTCTCTTTAAATCGGACAATCCTGACCTGGTCATATTGTCCCGACGGTTGCAACCTTTTATAGAGTATTAGTTCTGTGTCCTGCGTGATCATCACCTCCATATGTCTGAAGTGATACTTCCATCTCGACATCACATCCAGTACACTACGATTCTCGATAAACCCAGAAGAGGTGTACACAGAACCGGTTAAGGTCCCCAACCACCAAAACCAAAGTTTACCGATTGTCGCAAGTACTAGCGATGTAAGTCTCAGGTTAAGACCATATACACCTACCCTGATGCGGCCTCCCATCAGACACACGCAGACATACTACCAATGGGATTCCGCGGGGTCTATCCAGAGCGAAGCTGTTTTCCGTACCATCGGTAAAACACAACCTCCTATCGCACTTGCATAAGTATCCAATACTTAAATATATGAGAACTATGCCGTTGTGCCCTCACAACGTGCACAAGCGCAATACTAGTCTATTCCGCATTATCGATGTCCGATCTCGATAATACTACTCCGACTAGGGATATTTAATGATTAAACCTTTATGGATTGATACTGTCTCATATCATCTCAATCCGGTATTAATCATATGGACTTTCGCCATTTATATATCAAAGTAAATAAATATTACAAAACGGCAAAAGGCAATTTCATTATCACATAGTTAATTTTGTACAATAATACAATATCATTTACAAACAGTGACGCTATGGGACATAATGTCTAACAATCTCCCACTTGGCCTATAGCCAGTCACTCAAGCATCTAATACCCGAACTATGTATGTGTCGTTCAAAAACTTGCTGAAGAACAGCCTTCGTCAGCGGATCTGCAATGTTGTCATCTGATGTGACCTTCTCGACCTTTACATCGCCACGATGTATAATCTCCCGAATCAGATGGTAACGTCGAAGAACATGCTTGGACCGTTGATGAGACCTTGGTTCCTTAGCCTGTGCTATAGCCCCGTTATTGTCACAATACAATGGAACGGGCTCAGCTGCTAACGGAACTACTCCTAATCCGATTAGGAACTTTCGGATCCAAACTGCCTCCTTTGCTGCTGCTTCAGATGCAGCGATGTACTCCGCTTCTGTTGTTGAATCGGCAACAGTATCTTGCTTGGAAGATTTCCAGCTCACTGCTCCGTTATTCAAACAAAAAATGTACCCGGATTGCGACTTGTAGTCATCCTTGTCGGTTTGGAAACTTGCATCGGTATACCCAGATACCGCAAGTTCTCCACCTCCATAAATTAAGAAAGCATCCTTAGTTCGTTTAAGATACTTAAGGATATTCTTAACTGCTATCCAGTGACCTTCACCTGGATCGGCCTGATAGCGACTGCACATGCTCAAAGCATATGAGACATCAGGTCGTGTACATATCATGGCATACATGATCGATCCGACTGCCGAGGCGAACGGTATCCGACTCATGTTGTCTCTCTCTTCCTGAGTCTTAGGACACATGTCCTTAGACAGAGAGGTACCACGTACCATTGGAACCAATCCCCTCTTGGATTGTTCCATGTTGAATCGCTTCAACACTTTATCAATGTATGTACTCTGGGAGAGTCCAAGCAGCTTTCTAGATCTATCCCGGTAGATCTTTATTCCAAGAATAAAGGCTGCTTCTCCCAGATCTTTCATGGAGAATTTTAATGAAAGCCAAGCTTTCACCGACGTTAGCATGGGAATGTCATTGCCTATAAGCAATACGTCGTCGACATAAAGGACAATAAAAGTAAGTGCTCTCCCTAACCTTCTTGTATACACAAGGGTCATCTGCGTTTTGCACGAAATCATATTCTTTTATGATCTCATCAAAACGCTGATTCCATGACCGTGATGCTTGCTTCAATCCATAATGGATCGATTTAACTTACAAACCTTGTTTGCAAGTCTAGGTACGATAAAACCGTCAGGCTGTTGCATATAAACATCCTCCAAAAGGTTTCCGTTAAGGAAAGCGGTTTTAACGTCCATCTGCCATATCTCGTAATCGAAATATGCAGCTATTGCAAGCATTATCCGAATGGATTTAATCATGGCAACGGGTGAGAAGGTTTCGTCATAATCAATACCATATTGTTGACGATACCCCTTCGCTACAAGCCTAGCTTTGTACGTTTGTACGTTGCCATCCATGTCGGTCTTCTTCTTGAAGATCCATCTGCATCCAATAGGCTTTACGCCTTCTGGTGCATCAACCAGTGTCCAAACTTGGTTGGCGTACATGGAATCCATCTCGGACTTCATGGCTTCTTGCCATAAAGCGGAATCGATATTTTGTATCGCTTCCTCATACGTAGCCGGCTCATTATCCTCAATAAGATTAATATCTACATGAGGTGAGATCAGGAACCCATACCTCTCAGGTACTGTTCTGACTCTCTCCGACCTACGCGGTCCTTGTGTATGTGAAGTTTGTGGTACAGACTCATCCCGGACGGTCTGTTCTTGTTCCGTCGTTGATTCATTGCCAGGAACAGTATCACTACGATCTTCATCGAGTTCTACTTTCCTCCCCCTTACCACTGCATTTATAAAATCCTTCTCAAGAAAAAATGCTTGTAGAGCAACAAATACTTTGTTCTCTTGTGGGTGATAGAAGTAATATCCTTTGGTTTCCCTAGGATATCCTACGAAAAGGCATTTATCAGATTTGGGTTCAAGTTTGGTACCTTCCAAACGTTTAACATATGCCCAGCATCCCCAAATCTTCAGGAAAGAGAAACCTGGTTTCCTTCCTGTCCATATTTCATATGGAGTCTGTTCAACAGACTTCGACGGTACCTTATTCAAAATAAGTATAGCACTGTTTAATGCGTATCCCCAGAAGGATATTGGTAGCTCAGTGCGACTCATCATTGACCTTACCATGTCTAACAAGGTGCGGTTTCTCCGTTCCGGTTCGGACACACCGTTTAATTGCGGTGTTCCAGGAGGAGTCCACTGTGAAAGAATACCATATTCTTTCAAGTAATCTTGAAACTCATAACTTAAGTATTCGCCACCACGGTCTGACCGTAATGTCTTAATACTCTTCCCTGTTTGTTTCTCTCCTTCACTTCGTCGAAACTCTTTGAATTTCTCAAAAGTTTCCGACTTGTGTCTCATAAGATACACATAACCGTAACGAGATGCATCATCTGTGAAGGTTACGAAGTAGTGAAATCCACCTCTAGCCTGGCTAGACATGGGCCCGCATACGTCAGTATGAACGAGAGCCAACAGTTCTGTGGCACGTTCACCTTTACCGCTAAAAGGTGATTTAGGCATTTTGCCTAAAAGACAAGATTCGCAGACGTCATATGAATTGGGATCAAATTCGTCCAAGTACCCACTCTTCAAAAGTGTGGATATGCGAGTCTTGTTGATGTGTCCTAGACGACAATGCCACATATAAGCTTCATCTTTTAGATTACTTCTTTTGAGCCTTTTGTTTGTCATTTTAGGAGATTCATTTATATTCAAAATATAAAGACCGTTATTTGCAACAGCTGTGCAAATTTCTGCATCATTTTTATATAAATAACACCCAGTGTTTCTAAATACAAAAGTGTAACCCTGCTGGGTTAACAAGGATACAGATATAATATTCCTAGTTAAACTAGGTACAAAATAACAGTTCAAAAGTTTAAGTACATGCCCTGAGGGCAGTTCTAAAACAAAAGTCCCTACGGCCAAAACAGCAACAGGTGTTCCGTTTCCGACCCGTAGATCCATCTCCCCTGACGCCAACACCCTGCTATCCTGCAGATCCTGCACATCAGTACAAATATGAGCACCACAACCAGAATCAAAAATCCAATTTTTAAAACTAGAAGTATTCATATTTATCTCAATAACAAACATACCAGAGGCGATAGCCTTGCCAGCCTTGATATCCTCCTCTGCCCTTTGCCCATTCGGCAGTCACGTTTCCAGTGACCCCTCTTGCCGCAGTTGAGGCAGATGTCGCGAGATTTGTCCTTTGGCTTCCTAGAAGCCACTGTCAACTTGCCTTTGCCCTTGTTCTTGAACTTTCTCTTCCTCGCACCTCCAATTGCCTTGGGCCCAGCCTTGGCGCATGAGAGGTCGATGCATAATGCGCCTCGCGCTTGCTCCCCTTAGGAGTTCCTTTTCGGACTCCTTCAGCACGGACAACAACTCTCCAAGAGTGTCGTCAGTGTCCATCAACTTATAATTGATGATGATTTGTTTCCAAGTATCGGGTAGCGATTGTAATAGCATATCAATCGTCAGCTCTGCCTCCAAGACAATGCCCATCTTGGCTAACTCATCTATGTCAGCGATCATTTGAGTCCCGTGGGCCTCAACTGATGCGCCGTCTGTCATCCGGGAGCGGAAGAGTTTCCTTACTAGCTCGTACCTCTCCAACCGCTTGTTGGTGCGGTGGAGATCACGCAATCTTGCCATCATGTTATAGGGATCCAAGTCCCTGTTCTGGCGTCTGAAATGCTGGGTCATTGCAGCTAGCATAACTGACTGAGCTTGGTCACAATCGTCACTATGAGTTTTCCATAACTCTAGCTCCAGTGGCTCAGTGGGTTTAGGCGGGAGAGGTCTCTGAATAGTATACAGTACCCTCTCAGCCCCAAGCACTATCTTGAGGTTCATTTCCCAGTCGGCAAAGTTGTCCCTTTGAAGACATTATCGCCCATGATTATGTCGCGGACATTACCCTTGCCAGTCATCTTGACAACTATAGTCCAACTATAAAGTCAACGATGTTATGGGTACAGTCAAACTGTTACAAGCAAAATAACAATATATTAGTCCAACTAATTATTAAAATATTGACGAAATAATTTTGAAAGACGCGTAAGGCTAAGTATCTGAACGAAATAGCAAATTCAATAATAGCCTCCCACTATTTTCTTCAAGTCTCTAACCCTCTGTAGAGAACTCGGGAAATCGAATTTCCTAGTGGGCTAGGATCCCGTTAAATAACACACAACCTTGACTTTGGCCAATAAAAGCTGTATGCTATTTAACTTAGGTAGATCTCTATGATCAATTGGATCTCATCCAATTCCTAGATCCGGTTAGGTGGACATCCAAGTCCGAAACATATGTATAATGTCAATGTATCCATTACATTTTCCTAACCCTATCCTCCGAATCATCTAGGCCTTGGCTTTGGCCAAAAACAAACCTAATGATTCCAGTTAAGCGGGACCCATTGACGAGGAAAGTTTCGTAATCAATGTCATTGGACAAAAAGTGATCTTGACTTTGGCCAATAAAATCACGATTTGGACAAGACACTGATATGCAACAAAACTCTCATGATTCAAGTACATCCTTGATTGACAAAGGTCTTGACTTTGGTCAAAAACAAACCAATGCCAACTTCGGATCTTGAACAAGAATCATTCAATGGAAGGATATTTGCTTAATATAAATTGAGGGATTTTTTCGCGTAATTGGCAACCAATTTATTTATCTTTGTTAGGTCTCATCATCATACACCCTTAAGCATGCTTCTAAAACATCATAAAGCGCGTAAAGTAAATTAATAGTGATATGCGGATGGATATATAAACAACTTGTTCCTAGAACAAATCACTCTCTTTTCCTCTCCCGCTAGCACTATTCTACTCTTACCCAATTACATAATACAATAAGAGAAACCTCATTTACATTGAGGGGAATTAGGTGAGAAGAGAATACAAAGAGATAAAGAGATAAGGCTGGACACGCAGGTCCAATTTATTAATTCCAAATTTACAATAATTTCTAAAATTACCATTTCCCTTCTAATATCCATCCGATATACACTATTCATTTCATCACATACATATATTTCAAACAAGACATGCTTTTTACAACCAATCTAATCAATTAATTAGTCTATGTTTAAGTGATCATCCAATGTTCAAACAACGGTTTGATTTTGCGCGAGTCCAACTCGATTGAGAATAAGTACATAAGGTACGAATTCGCGAATTATATCGAACTACTTATTAAATCTAATTTAATTCGTATTCAATACTAATTCAATTATTTAATTCCAAATTAAATGTTTACACTTTTAATGTGCTTTAAAGACTTAGATTCTAAATCTAATCCTATTGGGTCTCAAAGCCCAACTAACATCCAATGTTAAATTTAATTCAAGTCAAATGGGCTATTGATTTATTAAGGCTTGGGCTTTGGTCAATGTGGGTCAAACCCAATTACCAAGCCCAAATAAGGAATCACCCTTAAATGCCATAAAACCAATTTTAAGCCCATAAGGCCCAATTAAATTTTTAAAGCCCATTATATTATATTTGGACTTAATGGAGTGATTTAGGCCCAAATTGGATCCAATCCTTTTGGCCCAAATCTACTTGGTCCACCCAAGCCCATTATGCCCAAATACAATATTAAAAGCCAATTCACCAATTAAGCCCATTAATTAAATTTTAATATTCCAAACATTAAAGTCCAATTAATTAAAGTGTAAAACCACCAAGATTAATATATTAAACCAAATATTTCAAAAATACCCATTTAATTATTAATCATCTATTGTTCAAAACATATGTCCAACAGTAATTTGAACAAAAATCAAGTCCATTTTCATGTCCATTATCATTCGGCCAAGTGAGAATTTTTGTGTCGATTTGTTTTTCAATCCGATTGAATTACTAATCTACGTCCCGTATACGTTTAAGTCATCCAATGATCTTGCACACAAAAAATTCCAATACATCCAATGTTCATACCCATTCGGCCAAGGTTACTTTTTGGGGAAAAATCATCCAATGCATTTTTCTCAAAATTGATTCCATATAACATCATTCTATATACATGTAAGCATACTCATTATCAAATTTCACAAGAACATGCTTCAATCAATTTTACCAACAAATTTTAACCTAAAGTATTTCATGTTAACCATGGCTCCATGATACCATTGTGTTGGTTTCTATTATATGTCCCAAGGAAAGATTAAGCATATGAAATACAACAATGAATATATATTAAAAGATAAGTATGGCGGAATCATACTTACAAGCAGTTTGTGATGAGAAGTGATGAAGAAAATCTTTGAATCTCCAAGCTTCAAGTTTCGGCCAGGGAGGAAGAAGAGTTGAAGCTCCAAGCTTTGTGTATTCCAAGCTCTTTGATGGTTTCCCTATCCCACCTCTTTGATCCTTCAATGTGCTAGCAAATGGAGAAAAGAAAAATCAAATCTTCTTTGCCCTAATGGAAGTCACGGCATTGTGAGAGAGAGAGGAGTTGTTTTTTTTTCTTTGTTACAAAAATCAATTTATATTTATGCCATAATATTTATTAAATTAATAATAAACTTATGACACAAATCATGCAATGGCTTAGAGTGTCAAACACTCAAACTCCATGCAAAACCATTGAGTGTATTGTACACTATCACCATGCAATGTATTAACAATTAAATAATGCATATAATGACATGTGTCATGTGGGCCCCACACGTTTCCAAATGAAAGTGGGCCCACGTGCACTCACGCGTTCGGGTTCGATATTTCCGAAATACCGAACTTATGTCGCGACGTTAATTAAATCGAATTTAAATAAATAATTGCGCCTAGCGAAATTATTATTTACGTCGCTAACGAATTAATTCTAAATTAACTCGTTTGCCCGAATTAAAATCTAATTTTAATTTCGCGTCCAAATCGAATTTCGATTATTATATCGAATATAATAATTTTATCGATTAATTCTAAATTAATCGTTCTCTCTCTAAATAAGGCACTTTATCCAAGATAAAGTTTCTCTGCAATTAATCCAAGATTAATTAAGTCCGAATCAAATATCATAGGTGAATCTTCAGGAAGCGACCCAAGAGATCTCCGGATATGTTGGCAGTAAATACGGTCGTCGGATAATCCGAACACGTACGTACCTCGTACTACGTTCTTACCGATTCACAAGACAAGGTTGTCTTCTAGCAAAGCGCCATGCCTACCCAATTCTCCAGAAATATTCTTACTGGAATATTAGATCTATATCAAGCGTAGTATACCGTAGTATTGCGTACATCGATCCAGTATCGGACGATCACATGTTAGGCCTGGGGCTGGAAATGTGTCTGCCCCGTATGAAACATATATCGGACATCAAGCAACTAGTCTCTTAAAATCGGACAATCCTGACCTGGTCATATTGTCCCGACGGTTGCAACCTTTTATGAGTATTAGTTCTGTGTCCTGCGTGATCATCACCTCCATATGTCTGAAGTGATACTTCCATCTCGACATCACATCCAGTACACTACGATTCTCGATAAACCCAGAAGAGGTGTACACAGAACCGGTTAAGGTCCCCAACCACCAAAACCAAAGTTTACCGATTGTCGCAAGTACTAGCGATGTAAGTCTCAGGTTAAGACCATATACACCTACCCTGATGCGGCCTCCCATAGACACGCAGACATACTACCAATGGGATCCGCGGGGTCTATCCAGAGCGAAGCTGTTTTCCGTACCATCGGTAAAACACAACCTCCTATCGCACTTGCATAAGTATCCAATACTTAAATATATGAGAACTATGCCGTTGTGCCCTCTCAACGTGCACAAGCGCAATACTAGTCTATTCCGCATTATCGATGTCCGATCTCGATAATTACTCGACTAGGGATATTTAATGATTAAACCTTTATGATTGATACTGTCTCATATCATCTCAATCCGGTATTTCATATGGACTTTCGCCATTTATATATCAAAGTAAATATAATACAAAACGGCAAAAGGCAATTTCATTATCACATAGTTAATTTTGTACAATAATACAATATCATTTACAAACAGTGACGCTATGGGACATAATGTCTAACAGTCTCATGTTCGGATAAGTTGGTATCATGTGCTGGGCAATACTCATGTCCACTCCTGGTATGTCTTCATAGGACCAGGCGAATACTTTTGCATATTTTATTAATATTCTCTCTAATTCTTTCCACTCATGAGAGGTAACCTCACTTGCAATTGAAATTTCCTTGGGGTTTTTGACCGGTGCGTAATCAAACACGTATAACGCAAGCGCACGTATCGTTCAAGTAGTATAAAAAGTATCAATCCCATGAGGACTTAATACCTAAGCTATTAATTTATGAAGGTAAATTTTTACAAGTATCTAATGGATTGATTGTTTGATTTGATGGTGACTTTTAAAATTAAAACAAGTAAAAGAAATAGCGCGAAAGTAGTTTGAGAAAATTCAATATTTAGAAATTATCCAGGGTTGTGAATCTTTCCAATATCTTTTTAAAGATGAAGTGGTTATTTTACGTTTATGTAATATATTAGTTTACTAACCTGGAACACTAAATTCTGTAAAAGCCTTTGTCGATGGTCGGATGCAATTACCCAGTATAACCCAATTAATCATATGTCTATGTCAACCAAGTTACCTGAATTCATTAAGATTAAGTTCCAATTATGGCTACCCCCGCCCGACAGGTATATGTCTATCCTGGAAGGAAATCTATTAAAGGGTTATATATCCTCAAGGAATATCGTGGGCTATTAAGTCTAAGGCTGAAACCTAAAATTCCTTTGCAAGTTTATTTTAAGTTTACCAGATCAATCTTATTAATGTCCAGTTAACAAAAAGCATTAAGCTTAAGACTTAATAAATAAACTTTTATATTACCCAAACTATAAAATAATCCCTTATAAACCGGTGATAATGGAATTCATCACAACCCCGGATAACGGGTTTAGCTACGACACATATTTACGGCTAGTAAAAGCTTAAATAAAATAAAAGACATAAAGTAAATGCTGGAAAGTAAATGACGGAAAGTAAAAGCAGAAAAGTAAATGCTGGAAATTAAAAATGTAAAAATACAATAAAAGAAAATGCTGAGGTTAAAGGATCCACTTTTATCACTACTATTTTAGATATCTCTCTTATTATAATATATAAACTTTGCGTGATAATTACCAACCAACCATATAGGCGGTATCCTGATTAAGTCAAATTAATAATTAATTACCAACCGACCAACCAGGTGGTATCTGTTAGTGTCCTACACATGCCCAATGTCTCTAAACGTGATTTGTAGTGTGAATTTAACGAGTAAGTTGCGGAAATACTTACTTTGATCGGATGAGAATTTTCCAAAAATCTCCTTGGATGTTGAAGCTCCAAGCTTTGAAATTGAGTTCCAAACTCTCGGGTGAGTTTCCCTATCACTTTAATCGACCCCAAAAGTGCTAGCTTTTACAAATTTTGAAGAACAAAATTTGCCCTCCAAGGTGAAGAGAAGTTCGGCCAAATGAAAGAATGAAGAGAGAATGAATAGTGATTTTAAGTTTCCAAAACTTGTTTCAAAAGTTGTGTTGTGAGTTGACAAAAAGATACCTTTTAAATGATGCCAACTACTCACATCAACTTGTCAAACAATTGATGTAAGTTGTGGGTCCCACCCAATTAAATTCCAAATTCAAGTTGGCTAACACAACACACTTTGGGCCCGGGTTCGTTTAATCCGACTAAGGAATTTTCTGTCGCGACTTAATTAAATCTAATTTAATTAAATAATAATGCCTAGCAAAATTATTATGAAAGTCGCTTACAAATTAATTCCAAATTAATTCGTTCGCATGAATCGCATTGAAATCCAATTTCAATTAATATATCAGATATATTATTTTAAACCCAAATAAATAAATTAAATAGTAAAATCCAATTAACTTTTAAATTTACTTTGCCGATTAATTCCAAACTAATCGCGTTCTCTCTTCTAGACGAATTTAATCCCAGATAAATTGTTGCCGCAATTAATCCCAGATTAATTTTCTCTCTCATATATTAATCTCAGATTAATTATGTTCGAGTCAAATGTCATTGGTGAATCTTTGGGAAGCGACCCAAGAGATCTCTGGATATATTGGCAGTAAATACGGTTGTCGGACTATCCGACACGTGCATACCCCATACCACATTCTTACCGATTTACAAGACATGGTTGGTTTCTAGCAAAACACCATGCCTACCCAATTCTCCAGAAATATTCAGCGAAGAATATATAATCTGTATCAGGCGTAGTATAAAATATATTTCATAATACAATCCAGTTTCGGATGTCACATACTAGGCATAGGGCTGGAATAGTGTATGCCCCGTATGAAGCATATATCAGATCACTAGCAACTAGTCTCTATAATCAGATAATCATGACCTAGTCATACTATCCCGATAGCTGCAGCATTTAAGAGTACTAGTTCTGTATCCTGCGTGATCATCATCTCCATATGACCGAAGTGATACTTCTATCTTGACATCACACCCAATACACTACGATTCTCAGTAAACACAGAAGAGGCATATACAGAACCTGTTAAAGCTCCGGACGATCAAAACCAAAACGTACTGATTGTCGTAAGTATTAGCGATGCAAGTCTCAGGTTAAGACCACATACACCTACCCTGATTCGGATTCCCATAGACACATAGTCATAATATCAATGGGACTCCGAGGGGTCTATCTAGAGCGAAACTGTTCCCTGTCCAATGGCGAACAGAACCTCCTATCACACTTGCATAAGTATCCAATACTTAAATATATGAGAACTATGCCGTTAAGCTTCCATAACGCGCACAAATGTAATACTAGCCTATTCCGCATTATCGATGTCCAGTCTCGATAATACTACGACTATGGATATTTAATGATTAAACCTTTCGTGGATTAATACTGTCTCATATCTTATTAATCTGGTACAAATCATATGGACTTTTATCATTTATATATCCAAGTAATCCAATTACAAAATGATAAAAGAGCAATTTCCTTTGTCACATAGTTAATTTGTACAAAAACACCATGTCTTTTACAAATAGTGATGCTATTAGTCATAATTGTCCAACAATCTCCCACTTGGCCTATAGTCAATCACTCAAGTGTCCAATACTTGAACTATGTACGGGTCGCTCAAACTTTTGCAGAGATATAGCTTTCGTCAGCGGATCTGTAAGGTTATCATCTGAAATGATCTTTTCGATCTTCACATCGCCACGATGTGTGATCTCACGAATCAGATGAAACCGTCGAAGTACATACTTGGATCATTGATAAGACTGTGGTTCCTTAGCCTGTGTTGTAGCCCAGCTCAGTTACTAACAGAACTACTCCTAATCCAATTAGAAATTTATAGATCCAAAATGCCTATTTTGCTGCCTCAACTATAGCAATATATTTTTCTTTTGTTGTTGAATCGGCAACAATATCTTACTTGGAAGATTTCCAGCTCACTGTTCCATTATTCAAACAAAATATGTACCGTGATTGAGACTTACAGTCGTCTTTATCGGTTGAAAACTTGCATCGATGAACCCAGTCACCTCAAGTTCTCCATCTCCATAGACTAAGAAAGCATCATTAGTTCGTCTAAGATACATAAAGATGTTCTTAACATCAATCCAGTGACCATCACCTAGATCGGCATGATAGTGACTGCAAATGCTCAAAGCATATGAGAAACCAGGTCGCGTACATGTTTGTCAATGTACGAGTTCTCGGAGAGTGCCAACAACTTTTAGATCTATCCCAGTAGATCCTTATATCTAGAATAAAGGTTGCCTCTCCCAAGTTTTTCATGGAGAATTTTAATGAAAGTCAAGCTTTCACCGATTTTAGTATGGGAATGTCATTGCTAAGAAGCAATACATCATCAACATATAGGACAATGAATGTCAGTGCGCTCCCACTAACCTTCTTATACACACAATAATCATCATTGACCGGCGTAAACACACACGTATAACGCAAGCGCACGTATCGTTCAAGTAGTATAAAAATATCGATCCCACGAGGACTTAATATCTAAACTATTAATTTTATGAGGTCAAATGATTACTAATATCTAACAGGTTGTTTGATTGATTTGAAATGGTGACGATTCTAAATTTAAAAACAAGCAAATAAAATTATTCGAAAGTAGATTTTAAGAAAATTCAATATTAAAAACTATCTAGGGTGTGTGATTTCTTCCAATATCATTTTTAAAGATGAAGTGGTTATCTTAAAGTTGGGTAATATATTGATTTATTAACCTGCAACACTAAATTATGTGTAAGCCTCTGTCGATGGTCAGACACAAATACCCAGTTTAATCCAATTGAACCATATGTCTATGTCAACCAAATTATCTAGATTCATTAAGTTTAAGTTCCAATTATGGCTACCCCCGCCCGACAGGTATATTCCTATCCTGTAAGGAAATCTATTAAAGGGTTATCTATCCTCAAGGAAGATCGTGGGCTATTAAGTCTAAGGCTGAAACCTAAAATTACTTTGTCAAGTTTATTTTAGATTTACCAGATCAATCTTATTAATGGCCAATTAACAAGACGCATTAAGCTTAAGACTAAATAAGTAAACCTTTAAATTACCAAAACTATAAAATAACCCCTTATAAACCGGTGATATTGGATTTCATCACAACCCCAGATAACTGGCTTAGTTACGACACATATTTACGGGTAGTAAAAACTTAAATAAAATAAAAGACATAAAGTAAATTGCTGAAAAGTAAATTGCTGAAAAGTAAATGACGGAAAGTAAATGCTGAAAGTAAATTACTGAAAAGTAAAAGCTGAAAGTAAATTGCTGAAACTAAATTACTGAAAAGTAAAAACTGAAAATTAAAGAAAGAAAAGTATTGTGCGTAAAAGTAAATTGCGGAAAGTAAAAACTGAAAAGTAAAGAAAAGAAAGTGCGAAAGCGGAAATTAATTACTAAAAGCTATAAATAAACAAACAAGATACAATCTTCTTAGTATTCTGAAGCAATTCCTTAGAAGAAAGTATGAATTTTACAAATGAAATGGTTTGGTATTTATAGGCAAAATTTTGCCCCCATCAAATCATCCACCAAATCAATTATTAATTGCTCCACTAATTGTTCCACCAAATCCATTATTAATTACTCCACTAATCTCTTATCATGTTTGGTGATGATTTGATAATTTTTATTATTTATTTATTAATTTATTTTTTTGCTTTGAAAATGATTGAAAGTGACTTTAATAATTACACACAACACACTTCTGGATGGTTCATCAATTTCGGGCATGAAATAGTCAGAATTCGAAATTATTCTGTCTTTCAAAGCTGTAGATCTTTGCGTCTTCTTTAATCTGGAACTTGAATCAGCTCAATTCGATATCAGAGTAAAAAGTTATGCCCAAAATACGACAGATGCACAAAACTGGAATTTCCAAAACTGCACTTCGTCAAAAACGCCCTTTCAAGTTTCCAATCTCCAAAATTAATATATCAAGTCTAATAATTGCCCTTATTTGACCCATATTTCGTCCTAAATGATTTCATTGAGATCCGATATTATTTTATCTGTAAAATAAACTAAAACACATCAAAACGTTCATCAAACCCGAGAAACTAAACAAAATATTAAATAAAAGGGGAGGTAAATATTGATATATTTTCCGCTCATCACACCCCCAAACCTAACATTTTGCTAGTCCTCGTGCAAAACAACAAAATAAAATACAAGAAACAATTAAAATTAAACTAAGTCACTTTCGTAGGGATCACGGTTGCATTTAGCGTATGCAACAAGCCTTTAAACCCCTAGGTGTCCCTAGTGGACGAGTTGTAGTCTCATGAGGGTTTACAGCAAAGATACCCACAAAAATTTTACAAAAGTAAAAAGTTAATAAAACTAATGCACACAAAATCAAAAAGACAAGCGAAAAGAGAATAAAGAAGTTAGTGACTAATTAGGTGAAACTTCTACTCCAAGTTACTAGTTGTTTTGTTTCTTTTTAAATTACTGAATAAGTAAATTCTCCGATTATATTTACCATTCTTCATATACACAGCCAACATAATATTAAACAACTCATTTTTGCCCACAACAGTCATAAGTGCAGTTGATAAGAGAGTAATATTTTTGTCCTAAAGTTTTATCAGATTTCACACCTTTTTGCAGCAATGGAATAATTTTTCAGATTTTTCGGATTTTTTTCTTTGATTTTTTTCTCTATTTTTTATTTATATACAATATCTTCCATCTATGTAACGAGCTTTGGGCCAGTGACTCCCAAACCAGTTGGCTTTAGGGCACCAGGTGTTAAGACACCCCTAATGACTTAATTACTCAGACTTCAGATATTTTTGCAGCATCTTTGATCCATGTAGCGAGCTTTGGGCCAGTGACTCCCAAACCAGTTGGTTTTAGGGCACTAGGTGTTAAAACACCCTTACAGACTTAATAACTCGGATCTCAGATTTTTTTTTTTACTCCATTGCTTTTTGAGATGCTTCCTCCAATTAAACTAGAGCACTGAATATTACAAACTTTTCAATTTTAACTCATGTTCGTATGTTACTATGCATGTTGATAATATCTGTCAACTGAGCATATGAAAATCCATTTTAGTCCGTTTTATGTAGAATTTACAAATTAAATAATTTAAAAGGAAATAAACAAAAATTAACTTATTTCGAAAATAGGCTTGAGATACGTCTCAGGAGTGGAAACTCCTTACTCAGCTATCTCTTACCAATTTCACATTTTTAGTCAAAATAAAAACAAAAACGCAAAATATTTTTGTAATTTTTGAAAAATTTTCAATTTTTTTGTATTTTTCAAAAAATTTTGGACTAAAAATAAAAAGAACACACAAACTAAAAACAAGGTACTGATCAACTAATTACCTCCCCAAACCTAAAAGAGACATTGTCCCCAATGTCTTAAACAGTAGAAGAAGAGTTTAGAAGATAATACCTGGTTAGCTGAAATTCTATACGAAAAGTTAAAGGTTAAGATCCAGATTAACACGACGCCTCTTACCACGATCGTCCTCGGACCAATTTATCTTTGAAAGGATAGGGTCAACTTGTGGTTCATAGGCTAAGAGTTGGTCTATTAGATCTGGAGCAGTTCTGGCAGTAAAGATGAGTTCTTTTAAAGGTTTTGACACGAACCCATTTCTCCGAGCATCATCAAGAAACACACAAAGAAAATCATAAAATCCATCAACGTTGAACAGTCCAAGCGGTTTTGGTGTATGTTCAGGTTCGCCCAAGATATATACTATAAAAAATTTCCTCCAATGTGCCCAAGCCACCTGGCAAAGCGATAAAAGCATCAGCACGGTTAATCATTTCTACCAATCGTTCAGACATACTTGGCACGATTAGTTCATCTCCGTTTGATGATCCAATAAGATTTGCCTCTGCTAAGGGTTTTGGGATGATTCCCAAAACGTGACTGCCTCCTTCGTGTACGGCCTTTGAAACGATCCCCATTAGTCCAAGATTGCCTCCGCCATATATTAAGTGCATATTCATTGCTGCTTAGACTCGACCCAATTCATGTGCTGCCTCTACGTATTGTGGCTTAGTACCAACACTAGTACCGCAAAACACACAGTTGTTTTCAACTCGTCTTCTTGAAGTGGCTTCCATTTTTTTTATGTATTTCTTTCTCAAATCAGGATGCCTTCCAAAGTGTAATGACGAGCTGAATTTATAGTACCTGAAACGGGTGAGTAAAATAGCCAAGTATCTTCCAGAGGACGATTAGTAGCGAAATAATATCGTGATAGTCAAAAAGGTCTGGATCCTGTCGGAGAAAACAAAAGAAAAACAACAAAACAAATCACAATTATTAAGAAAAGACAAATAGATATAATATTTACAAGAAAAGTAATGGCTTGATTGACGTCTATGCGTCAGGGACAAGCTTCCCATCCAATTTTCTTATAAATTGGCAAACAGGGTCTTTTTGAGTCAGATTCCCAAGACTTAATTGTTGTCTTTCTTTTTGGAATTGTGTGTGTAATTTGCGAATGGCTATGTGAACATATCCACTGGGATGCGTCTCAAGAGTTGAAGATATATCATCTAAAGACTCCTTACTCAAGCCATCCCTAATGAATTTAATTTTATCTTCGCGGTTATCAGACACCATTCCTAAAGAACGACAATGAGTATTACAAAACATACGAGCACATTTATAACAAACACCCATTTTCTTAGCTCTACGTTTCTTTGCATAGGTGCTTCTTCCAAAACCAGGCATATTTTTAATAAAAGAGTCAGAAGACTCACCTGCCAATCGGACCCGTGCTTCAATTACCCAACGAATATCATTAGGAACACCATGGATTGTCAGTAACCTCATCCGTTCCAAGCGAGCTTTGTAGACTTTCATCAGAGATTTTTGAGGGAGAGAAGGAAATTGCTTGTGAAGATTTGCGAGAGCTTCTTCCATCTTGAAATGTCTTAATCTCCAAAAACTAAACACACCAAAATAAATCACACCAAATCACAATATATATAAAAATTGCATGGGTTGCCTCTCTGCAAGCGCTAAGTTTAAAGTCGTCAGCCAGACTTGATTTCTCGAGAGTTAAGCTGGATCTGAAAGTGTGACACTTTCTTTTTGTCGCTCAAATGATTCTCCCCAGTAGTGCTTGACACGCTTGTTTTTAACCTTGAAAGTTTTGTTGGAGTCAGGATCATGTATCTCAACGGCTCTATTTGTTAAGACTTTGGTGATCACAAATGGACCTGACCACCGTGATTTTGACTTCCATGGGAAGAATTTCACCCTTGATTTGTTTAACAGTACCTTCTGCCGTGGTTCCAGTTGTATGCGCACTAACTTCTCATCATGTCTTTTCTTGCCCTTTTCTTTGTACAATTTGGCATCCTCAAAAGGCTGATTGTGAAATTCCTCCAATTCGTTGAGCTGGTGGAACTTTTTCTCTTATGTTGCTTGTAGTGCAAGAATTGGCTTCTTCAGTACAAAAGACGATTATCTTAGGCTCCACAGGCAATTGACATGTTTTAAGTTTGTCAGTAGAACTTTGTCCTTCATCAGAGTCTGATCAGTACTATGTATCACATCGAGTTTGAAATATTCCTCCTTCTTTTCATCATCTGGGAAATTCATGGCCTTGAAAACTTGACATGAATGTTACTTCTTGGTCATGTACCCTCATGGTTAATTCTCCTTTTTGTACATCAATAATGGTTCGACTTGTAGCCAATAATGGTCTTCCGAGGATGATTGGCACGTCTGCGTCTTCCTCCATATCAGGAATGAAATCTTAATTATATAATTTGTCAATTTGTCAACTTGACCAACACATCCTCAACTACGCCTCTTGGAAATACGAGCGTTCTATCAGCAAGTTGTAGAGAGACTGAAGTTGGCATTGTTTCTCCAATCTATAATTTCCTGAAAATAGAAAAAGGCATCAAGTTAACACTCGCACCTAAATCACACAGAGCCTTACCGAAGTCATGTTCTCATATGGTGCAAGGAACAGTGAAACTGCCAGGATCTTTCAACTTTGGAGGCAGTTTTCTCTGAATGATGGCGCTGCATTCTTCTGATAATGCTATTGTCTCGTAATCTCTCAATCTCCGCTTTCGTGAAAGAATGTCTTTCATGAATTTGGCATAGCTAGGCATTTGTTCCAACGCTTCTGCAAATGGAATGTTGATATGCAGTTTTTTTGAAGATCTCCAGGAACCAAGAAAATTGCTTATCCAATTTGTTCTTCTGAAGACGTTGGGGAAAAGGTGGAGGTGGAATGATTTGTTCTTTTTCCTTTGCTTCTTTTTCCTCCATCTGTTGCTGTGTTTCTTTTGGAACTTCCTCAGCAGCCGTTTTGGCTCCAACATCTTTGTTGATTTCAGTACCGCTTTTTAACATGATGGCATGACATTGCTCCTTCCCCATGTTCCTTGGATTTGGCTCTGTGTTGCTAGGAAGGGTACCTGGCGGTCTGTAACTCTGAGCATTGGCTAGTTGTCCAATTTGATTCTCCAGTACTTTAATAGAAGCTGATTGACTTTGAATTAATGCTGCTTGGGATTGAAACATAGCATCATATCTTGCTGCTTGAGATTGAAACATAGCATCATATCTTGATGCTTGAGAGTCGTGTTTTGCTTCTATCTTTTTCAAGTGGGTCAACACTTCTGTTATTCCTGGTTCATTTGCCTGTTCCTGGCTTTTGTTCTGTTGTTGGAATCCGGGTGGTGGATTTTTCATTTGCCCTGAATTGTTGTTCCATGCGAAATTGGGATGATTCCTCCACCCTGGGTTGTAGGTGTTGGAATATGGATTGTTCCCTTGTCTGTTGAAATTATTGACATAATTCACCGTTTCTTTATGTTGGTTGAAAGATTCTGACTCAGGTGCTCCTCCAAATGGTGAACTTGTGGATCCACCATTAACTTTTATGTTAAGAGTTTCCAGATTTTTGCAAATCACATCAGCTTGGAATTCAGTGCTGTGTTGGCTCCAACTTCATAAATTCCTGCAATTCTTTGGATCATGCTCCTTTTCTGTTGGCCATAAAGAATTATTGTTGGCCATTTCTTCGATTAGGTCCAGGCTTCATCTTCTCATTTTCCATTAAAGCTCCTCCAGCAGCAGCATCGATTGTGGTTCTCATTATTCCAGAAAGTCCATTATAGAATGTTTGGACTTGAAGCCATTTTGGAATTTCATGGTGAGGACATTTCCAGAGTAAATCTTTGAATCTTTCCCAAGCTTCGCAGAGGGATTATGAATCTTGTTGTACAAAGGATGTGATGTCATTCCTCAGCTTTCCGGTTCTCGCTGGTGGAAAATACTTTGCAAGGAATTTGGTGGCTAAAGTGTTCCAAGTTGTGATGGAACCTGCTGGTAGTGAATGTAGCCAAGCTTTTGCTCTGTCCTTCAAGGAATATGGAAAAACTCACAGTCTCATTACTTCTTCTGATGCTCTGTTGTAGTTGAAAGTGCCGCAAACTTCCAGGAAGTTACTGATGTGGGCATTATGATCTTCAGTTGCATTCCCCCCGAACTGAACTGACTGTTGAATCATATGAATGCATGTTTTGATGTCACACGCATTTGCTGGTAAGGGAGGAAGTACAATACAGGAAATGAGTCTGTCAACCACCAGAATGGTTCTGTCTCGAATGGGAATCGGTGGTGCAACCTCCAACGGTTCAGGTTCCATGTTGACTAAAGCTTCTTGGCCTTCTCGCCTTTCCCTTCTCAACTGTCTGATGGTTCTTTCAATTTTCGGGTCAAGCGGTCAATGTTCAAAGCTTCTGGTTCGTCTCATGAAGTTTCTGAGAACCTGAAACACAAGAAAACAAAAACAATAAGTAAAAAGAAATTAGATACAAGTAACGTATCTAACCCCTAAACTAATAGTAAAAGATAAATAAGTTCCCCGGCAAAAAAAACTATACCGGCGAAAACTGACCGGCGTAACACACACGTATAACGCAAGCGCACGTATCGTTCAAGTAGTATAAAAATATGATCCCACGAGGACTTAATATCTAAACTATTAATTTAATGAGGTCAAATGATTACTAATATCTAACAGGTTGTTTGATTGATTTGAAATGGTGACGATTCTAAATTTAAAAACAAGCAAATAAAATTATTCGAAAGTAGATTTTAAGAAAATTCAATATTAAAAACTATCTAGGGTTGTGATTTCTTCCAATATCATTTTTAAAGATGAAGTGGTTATCTTAAAGATGGGTAATATATTGAATTATTAACCTGGAAAACTAAATTATGTGTAAGCCTCTGTCGATGGTCAGACACAAATACCCAGTTTAATCCAATTGAACCATATGTCTATGTCAACCAAATTATCTAGATTCATTAAGTTTAAGTTCCAATTATGGCTACCCCCGCCCGACAGGTATATTCCTATCCTGTAAGGAAATCTATTAAAGGGTTATCTATCCTCAAGGAAGATCGTGGGCTATTAATTCTAAGGCTGAAACCTAAAATTACTTTGTCAAGTTTATTTTAGATTTACCAGATCAATCTTATTAATGGCCAATTAACAAGACGCATTAAGCTTAAGACTAAATAAATAAACCTTTAAATTATCCAAACTATAAATAACCCCTTATAAACCGGTGATATTGGATTTCATCACAACCCCAGATAACTGGCTTAGTTACGACACATATTTACGGGTAGTAAAAACTTAATAAAATAAAAGACATAAAGTAAATGCTGAAAAGTAATTTGCTGAAAAGTAAATGACGGAAAGTAAATGCTGAAAGTAAATTACTGAAAAGTAAAAGCTGAAAGTAAATTGCTGAAAGTAAATTACTGAAAAGTAAAAACTGAAAATTAAAGAAAGAAAAGTATTGTGCGTAAAAGTAAATTGCGGAAAGTAAAAACTGAAAAGTAAAGAAAAAGAAGTGCGAAAGCGGAAATTAATTACTAAAAGCTATAAATAAACAAACAAGATACAATCTTCTTAGTATTCTTAAGGAATTCCTTAGAATAAAGTATGAATTTTACAAATGAAATGGCTTGGTATTTATAGGCAAAATTTTGCCTCCATCAAATCATCCACCAAATCAATTATTAATTGCTCCACTAATTGTTCCACTAATTGCTCCACCAAATCCATTATTAATTGCTCCAATAATCTCTTATCATGTTTGGTGATGATTTGATCATTTGTATTATTTATTTATTAATTTATTTTTTTGCTTTGAAAATGATTGAAAGTGACTTTAATAATTACACACAACCACTTCTGGATGGTTCATCAATTTCGGGCATTAAATCATCAGAATTCGAAATTATTATGTCTTTCAAAGCTGTAGATCTTTGAGTCTTCTTTAATCTGGAACTTGAATCAGCTCAATTCGATATCGGAGTAAAAAGTTATGCCCAAAATACAACAGATACGCAAAACTGGAATTTCCAAAACTGTACTTCGTCAAAAACGCCCTTTCAAGTTTCCAATCTCCAAAATTAATATATCAAGTCCAATAATTGTCCTTATTTGACCCATATTTCGTCCTAAATGATTTCATTGAGATCCGATATTATTTTATCTGCAAAATAAACTAAAACACATCAAAACGTTCATCAAACCCGAGAAACTAAACAAAATATTAAGTAAAAGGGGCGGTAAATTTGATATATTTTCCGCTCATCAATCATCATTTTGAATGAAACCATATTCTTTTATGATCTCATCAAACATTGGTTCCAAGAACGCAATGCTTGCTTCGATTCATAAATGGATCGATTTAACTTGAAAACCTTGTTTGCATGTTTTGGCACAACAAAACCGTCAGACTGTTGCATATAAACATACTCCAAAAGGTTTCCGTTAAGGAAAGTGGTTTTGACGTCCATCTGCCATATTTCATAATCGAAATATGCAGCAATAGCAAGCATTATCTGAATGGATTTAATCATGGCAACGGGTAAAAGGTTTCGTCGTGATCGACACCATGTCGATGATGATACCCTTTCGCTACAAGCCTAGCTTTGTACGTTTGTATGTTGCCATCCATGTCTGTCTTCATCTTGAAGACCCATTTACAACCAATAGGCACAATGCCTTCTGGTACATCAACCAGTGTCCAAACTTGGTTGGTATACATGGAATCCATTTCTTACTTCATGGCCTCTTGCCATAAAGCGGAGTCAATACCTTGTATCGATTCCTCATACGTAGCCAACTCATTATCCTCAATGAGATTAATATCTACATGAGGTGAGATCAGAAACTTATACCTCTCAGGTTGTTTTATGACTCTCTCCGACCTACGCGGTTCTTGTGTATTAGAATATTGTGGAACAGTCTCATCCCTGATGGACTGTTGGTGTTCCGAGAGGGGGTCGGTGCCAGGAACAGTATCACTCTGATTTTCATCGAGTTCTACTTTCCTCCCATTTACCACTGCATTATGAATTCCTTTTCGAGGAAAACTTCATGGAGAGCAACAAATATTTTGTTCTCTTGTAGGTTGTGGAAATAATATCCTTTGGTTTCCCTAGAATAACCAATTATAAATAGGCACTTATCCGATTTGGGTTCTAGTTTGGTACCATCCAAATGTTTAACATATGCCCAGCATCCCCAAATCTTCAGGAATGAGAAACCCAGTTTCTTTCCTGTCCATATTTCATATGGAGTCTGTCCAACAGACATTGAAGGAAACTTATTCAAAATAAGTATTGCACTGTTCAATGCGTATCCCCAGAAGGAAATTGATAGCTCAGTGCGACTCATCATAGACCTTACCATGTCCAACAAAGTTTGGTTTCTCCGTTCGAACACACCGTTTAATTGAGGTGTTCTGGGAGGAGTCCACTGTGAAAGAAAAATACCATACTCTTTCAAGTAATCGAGAAACTCATTTGCTCAAGTATTCTCCACCACGGTCCGACCGTAATGTTTAAATACTTTTTCCGATTTTTTTTTCTACTTCGTGTTGAAACTCTTTAAATATCTCAAAAGTTTCCGAATTGTGTCTCATAAGATACACATAATCATAACGCGATGCATCATCCGTAAGGTTACGAAGTATTCATATCCACCTCTAGCCTGGCTAGACATGGGCCCACATACGTCACCATGAACGAGGGCTAACAGCTCGGTGGCACGTACACATTTACCACTAAAAGGCATTTTAGGCATTTTGCCTAATAAACAAGATTCGCATACATCATATGAATTAGGATCAAATCCGTCCAAGTATCCACTCTTCGAAAGTGTGGATATAGAAGTCTTGTTAATGTGTCTCAGACGACAATGCCACAGATAAGTTTCATATGTGTTACTCAATCTGAGCCTTTTGTTTGTCATGTTATATGTTTGAGATTCATTTATATTCAAAATATAAAGACCATTATTAACATCTGATGTACATATCAAAATGTCATCTTTATATACAAAACACCAAGTGTTCTGGAATACAAAGGTATACCCGCATTGGGTTAAACTAGATATAGAGATGATGTTCCTAGTCAAACAAGGTACAAAATAACAGTCACCTAATGTAATAACATGCCCCAAGGACAGATACAAAACATAGGTCCCAACAGCCAAAATAGCGACTCTCGTCCTGTTTCCGACTCTTAGGTCGATCTCAACTGAAACCAGTCTCCTGCTAATCAGCAGATCCTGCACATCAGTACATATGTGAGTACCACATTCAGAATCAAAAATCCAACCATTAACTCTCCAATAGTCTTTTCTTGGTTCATCATATTATAGTTCATGACGAACCCGCCCCAACAGTCGGGTAGAGACTGTAAGATCAAATCTATAGAAGTTTCGGCCTCGAAGGTTATGCCCAACTGACCTAGCTATTCCATGTCAGCAATCATCTGCGACACATAGTGCTCGACAGATGTACCCTCGGACATACGTGAGCGAAAGAGCTTCTTTTGCAATTCATACTTCTGAGATCTAAGGTTAGATCTGTGAAGATCCTTCAATTTCAACATCATGTTGTAAGGATCCAATCCTTTATTTTGACGAAGAAATTGAGGAGTCATCGCGGCAAGCATGAAAAATTGAGCACTAAATTTATCATCACGATGAATTTTCCAAAGCTCATGCTCTATTATTTGCTCAACTCCGGGCTCAGGCCCGAGAGGTTTCTCTATAACATAGAGTAAATTCTCGGCTCCCAGGACTATCCTGAGATTCATCTCTCGATCTAGAAAATTGGAGCCGTTAAAGACATTATCGCCCATGATTATGTCTCTAACGCTAATCTTTCCAGCCATCTTGATTGCAATAGTCCAACTATCCAATCAACAATTTCGGGTACACTCAAAATGTAATGGTTACTATAGTCCAACTATATAACCAACTACAAGTGGAGTAGTATCTTGTACAATCTAACTGTTCAAAGAAAGCAATTAAACAATATTAGTCCAACTAATATATTTATAACGACGATAAATAATTAAAAGAGCACGTATTAGCGAGTATTAAACGAAATTACAAATTTAATATTGGCCTCCCACTATTTTTCGGCGAGCCTCTAACCCTCTGTTGAGTACTCGGGAAACTCAGTTTCCTAGTGGGCTAGGATCCCGTTAAATAACACACAACCTTGACTTTGGCAAACAAGCTGTATGAAACTTAACTAGGTAGATCTCTAAGATCAATTGGATCCCATCCAATTCTTAGATCCGGTAGGTGGACCTCTAAGTCCAAAACATATATCCAATATATCATCCTAGCATTTTCCTCTGAATCAACTAAGTCTTAGCTTTGGCTCAACAAGATTAATGATTCCAGTTAAGCGTGACCCATTGACAATGGGAAAGCTTTGTAATCCACATCAATGTACAGAAGTGACCTTGACTTTGGCCAACAAGTCACAACTGCCCAAGACATGCGATATATAACAAAGCTTTCGTGGTTCAAACACATCCGCGATGGACAATGATCTTGACTTTGGCCAACAAATCAAAGTCAATCTTGGATCTTGAGAGAGAACCACTCAATGGTAGGAAAACGATTAATATTAAAGTGATGGTTTTCGCGTAAATTGGCAACCAATTTATTATCTTTAATTAGGTCTCATCATACACCCTTAAACATGATAATGATATGCGGATGGATATATAATACAATTTGTTCCTAGAACAAATCTCTTTCTTTCCTCTCTCCTGCTAGCACTTTACATTCTTCTACCCAATTACATAACACTAAAAGAAACCTCATTTTTTTTTATTCACGCCCAAGCTTAGAAGAATAAGAATAAGAAGAGAAGCCTCCAAGGGTTTTTTGGTTGTGTGTCTAGCCATCCAAAGCCTCTTCACTTTGATGATTGCTCCACTTTTATAATGATTTGAAGGGTTCTCTAAACAAGGAAACAAATCATATTGATTTGGGAGATATTTTCTTAAATTATTTTGGGAACACAATCTCACAAATTTGGTGATGAGAATATCCTAAATCTTGTTAAATCGGATGGGATCCGAAAATCTTGTTAAACTGGAAAGTGTTTATGAGGGAATTTTGACATGTGAATTGTATGGAATTTTATCTATTTGGGAAGATTTGGGCATGCATGGGAGGTTTTCATGGGCCTATGGGCGTGTGCATGGTGGGTTGCATGGGCTTTGGGCCGTGTGGATGGGCCGAAGTTGAAGGGTGCAAGGGCGTGTCTAAGGCTAAGGTTTGAAGCAGAAACTGACTGAGCGAATTCGAGGCTGGCTAGAGAGTCTGAATCCAATGAGGTGCTGATTTTTGAGGTTTTCTTTCCTTCCGACATTCTTTTTTTGCAACTTCCGCAACGTTTCAGGTAGTGCCTCCATACGAGGCTCATCATCGGGCTCATGTAAAAATACAATGTCTACACATATAGAGAAAACAAAGCGGGTACTTTGTTTGCGGTTTATCTATAGCTGCGGTCCAGTCTATAATTGTATGGCGACCTTGATCCGAGATTGTCCATGTGGTGACATGAGAATGGAAACACCTTATATGATGTAATCATATAGGACTCAATCCATATGAAAAATGAATTTCTTATAATATCAGTTAAATAAAGAAATTCATTTTAATCTACTAGATGGTCATATATAAATTGATCTGAATCTTGAGTGTATTGCGAACTCATACATGGCATGTTATGTCATTTGATTTACAAATGTGAGGTTGGTGTAACAATCCCGACCAATAGCTACGTACTTTGGGGACATGGTTTGGTGTGTAGCTGAGGACGTTTTACATAGATATGGAGTTCAATTCTTCTTACGAGAAGTAAAGGGGCCCCATCTTCCTTAAGGGTTGATTCGGTACTTGAACTATTAGAGAGCTCAAGTCTTTCTATTGCGAATAGAAAAATTAATATTCATAATATTTATAAATAAATTATTCATTAGAGAATCAATGGTACTTAAGGTAAAAATAATTAGAGGGGTATAACAGACATTTTGACCTGACTCTTATTATGAGATACTCGTGATGGGTCAATCCGTATGCAATAACTATATCGATGGACACCGACATAGTTCGACTTATATTATCCATCTACTGTAACAAATTAAATATAATTAGATAGTCCAAATATATACTCACATATATATATTATTATTAATGGGATTAATAATATATTTTGTCACACATGTAACTTTATATTATATTTAATATAAGGTTTTTATTAAATAAATGATTATGAGATAATCATTTAATTTAATGTATATATATTAAATTATTTGATATATCATTTATTGTAATGATGAATTTTTCAAATATGATTTATAAAAATTCAACATTTCATTAATATTTTTTACACCTTTTCAACATTACATTTAATTGTCATTATGATGACAATTAATAAGTTAGTTGTTGTAAATATTAGGTGTAGAAAATGAGGTGGTTGAATTTATGAGATAAATATGCTTAGGTTTTTTGTTTAACATTAACCTTAAATATAAAAGGAAAAAAATAAGTTTTTTCTTTACAAGAATTCATTCTTGAAAAACCTAGCAATTTTTGTTCTTATTTTCTCTCAAGTGTTGAAAGAAAAAGAAAAAGAACAAAAGAAAAAAGAAAAAATCTAGTGTGACAAATCTTAACTTAATCTCTAAAGTATTTAGGGAGTTGGTATCAAAACCTTGTTTGAATCTCTCAAGAGTTTAGAGATTTGGTTTTGTGAGTGAAGCCCACGGTTCTTTTTGTTGTTAGCGAGACATAGCTCAGAAGATCATTCGGAGTTGGAACAAACTTACTTCTTATTTCTTTTCTCTATACATGGCAGGTTTTGTGGTTGGAGCTTGGATATAGCACCAAGATAGCACTCAAGACAGCACACAAACTTTCAGGATCAAGCCAGCGCGTCACGACTACCACACAGCGTCGCAACGCGCCAAAGAACAAAATCCAGGCAGAAACTTTCAGGCTCTGCGTGTCGCAACGGTATCGCTATCGCGTCACGACTCGGAGACAATCGCGTCGTGACGCACACTCTTTCGCATCGCAAAACACTCATGAAGAAAATCCAGACATAAAGTTCAAACATTGAGCGTCGTGACGCGAGGCTTTAACGCAAAGGAGCTTGGATCACTCCATGCACGAGGCTGTTTCGAGACTGAAATATTGTTAAAAATAAAAGCACGACATCAGACCAAGAGGCTAGTCAGATCCGGCTAAGAGAGGGAGAGAGCAGAAAAAAAATTTCATAGTCAATCCTGGTGCCTAAGGCGTTTCCGTTACGCGAGGGAAAGCGTTTCCTACAGCTAGAGTATGGGGTGGTAAGAACTTATGGATAAAGGTTTTCTATACATACACACCCGCAGGGGATGCAAATCACAGCCTGATTCAGGGTTGGTCCGTCTTGAATCAATGTGCGCCTGCACAACCTACGTACACGAATATGACCCAAATCGAGCTAGGCTCGCTTGAGCCTTGATTTTGCTAAAATTTCCGTTAATTTTTTATGACCTTTCATTTGTTGTAATAACAATAGCGCATTATGTTGATATTGAATTCAAAATTCAATTCTGAATTTAATCCAATTAATTCCTTGCAGTTAACAAAGAGAGCCAAGGAGAAGGATGATTCATTTTTTTCCCCGAACAAGAGCATAATCGAATTTCCGAGAGCCTTCGTATTTTATTTCTTTTTTCAAATTCTGTGTTCTCTCTAGCGATCAATGACCTTTTTCATTCATTCAAGTTCATCACACAATAGAGTTCCCATAGATAATTTGATAGTACTCCAAAATTACTTGTTGTCGTTTTATCCTGTGAACAGACGCCGATTCCAATCATGAATATCGTAACAGGTGGTGAATCTATTTTAATGAGACTGTTATGTACATGAGTCGACATTTTCTTCGCTTCTGTAATTTAATTCCACCTCGCACTGTAATTGAAATTAATGATTCTGCTATTGTTAACTCTATTCATTTATATCAATATCTTCAATAAAATTCTAAAGAATATCACGCCTTAAAGTTCAATCTATAGAAAGCACAATTGTTACGAGCTAGAGAGAGATAATTTGAGAGAGATTTTTTTTCCTATTGGGTGAGAAAGTGAAATCTCCAAGAGTATATTTTCACAATGATTTAGTATTTACTAAATAATCCTATATAATCTAAATTTAATACACCCTCATATAAGTATGTAATTATAATGAAATTATGAGTTGACCCTTATATTTAACCTAAATTACCAAATTTGACAATAGGAAACAAGCCGGTCCGGTCGGGTGAGACCAAAGGAATCATCATCATCAGACTGAAGAAATGAATGATCAAGAATCGCTCCTCAAAGCAGCGTTTGGAGAATCATCATCAGAGTCGGACACCGAAAATTGTGAGCAGCAGCAGCATCATTTGGAAGGGGATCCATGGGATCAGTCAAATTCCAGTTGGCTGCGAATTAAGGAAATCAAAGGATTGTATTTATGCAGAGATTTTCTCTCCCCTCAACAACAAACTTCTTTGCTCTCTTCTATCCGAAACGGTGTGTTTCCTTTCCCCTTAGTTTTTAAATATGACTTAATAGAATATTTGATACATTATGCTGCCTTATGATATGCTTGCATTGATGGAAGATGATGGGATGGAGGGGAATGTAATTTAAAATATTTAAAATTTGTTGTTTGAATTGATTGAAGAGAATGGAAGGAAGTGGATGAGGATAGAAGAGAGTAACAAAAGGGGATATTGAGTTATTGAAAATGAATCGTTTAAATCGGGGTTAGGATAGAATGTAACTTTTAAAAAATAACATTATCTATAAAGATAAATTTACCCTTGAAAAAATAATATTAAATTATTTGTCTAGAATTTAAAAATTCACAATTGTCTTTAATACATTACATTTCATTACTATTTATTTATCAAACAATGTTTTATAACATTACATTATAAACCTTTTTTTCCCCGATCAAGGTTATGGAATATTACTTTCCATTCTATTACATTCCATTATAAATCATCTCCTTCCATCAATCCAAACATAGCCTTACATTTCTTATAATGTGTTTGCTCATTTGACGTGTATGTGTAATTTGTGATTGCAGAAGGATGGTTCACCGATGCATCTCACAATCAGGTGTGTTAGATAGCTAGCATCCGTCTTGAGTTATGAGGCTCTATATGCGAGATTCTAAAATGGGTATAAAAGTCATATTATATGCTTAAAATTAGAAATTTATTAAGATTTGGACCCGAATTTTAAGCGAAATTTTGGGAACCCCCGGTCAATTGCTTGTGTCAGACTATCCCATAGCCACCTCTGACTAGCATTTCTGTTATTTCATTTGGTTTTAGATGGGCTTAATATTTGGAAATGTGAGGATCTAATGCAATTTGAGGTGGTTGTTATCATTAAATCAGCTGATTGAGTCAATTAGTTTTAGTTTATATGGTATTAGAGAGCAAGATATCCCACATATCTCTAGTGTCGTGACTAATTGAACCTCTGGTTACGGTTTCTACGAATGCACTATTGCTCTAAGTATGGCATAAAGGTTCGCTTTTTTCATAGCATAGTTAGATATTGATTTTACATGGAGCAATTCTGCTTCAATAGGTTTAGGGGGTTTCTACGAATGCACCATCGCTTTATCTGTTTTCATAGCATAGGTAGATATCGATTTTACATGGGTCTGAAGCAGGCCTGCTATTAGTTAGTGAAAATTAAATGCCGGTGTTGCCAAATTCTGCATTCTTCTGCTCATATTCTGCTCATAGTTTTCAAATTTATCTTTTGCAATTAGGCTGTTCTGAGTTATGAGCTGCAAAGATGATGTATTTCAAGCTATGTACGTTCATGAAATGGAAGAACTCTCCATTTGCAGATTTTGTTTTTATATAAATGTCTCGTCTTTGTTATGATAAATATTGTGGACGCATACTTGCAATTTTTAGTCATGTGAGCACTCTTTTAGTTGGTTTCAGTATTCAGTTTGGCCATGATAAATCAGTTTCTGGAGTATCGTGAATTTTATTTTTCATCTTTTCCTGAGTGGAAGTTGATTTTGTCGAAGAATCTATAATTTTTAAACGTGAAATTATTTTGGTTGGCAATTGTTCTATAATTGGTTCATAAGTTCAATATCGAGGATCTAAGATAATGGGTGTAACTCTGATTGAATTCAGTGAATTTGGTGTTTTTTCTCAAGCTGTTGGTTATTGTTCCGTCAGTTGTCTCATTCAACATCCAATGTTCTTTTATTGGAGGTTTCAGTCTCAGTTTATCAAGGGAACTTCTGGATTTAAAAACTTCCAGAACCCTCTTTTGGGTTTATCTCAGGCAAAATGAACAAATATGTTCAAGTGGCATTGTACCAGTCCTGGTTCTTGGAGTACGTACTGCAATTAAACCCTTTTCTGAGATTGGTTCGACCTATTTTCATTTTCAACTGTAATTAGCTATAGTTTCTAGTGTCAACTTTTTGGAGGCTGAAACATTTTCCAAAAGAGCATCGTTTCTGAAAATACATTAAAAAAATTGTATAT
Source organism: Zanthoxylum bungeanum (assembly GCA_019454045.1). Classification (NCBI taxonomy): domain Eukaryota; kingdom Viridiplantae; phylum Streptophyta; class Magnoliopsida; order Sapindales; family Rutaceae; genus Zanthoxylum; species Zanthoxylum bungeanum. Next base: position 39,597 of record SKCR01034399.1, read on the forward strand.
GTTTTCAGGATTCGTTGTTTTATGAGATCTGTTTAATAAAGGATCATTTTTTTTTGTCTTTTGCAGGTTATGAGGTTTGGAGACCTTCCGAAGTGGGCGATCAAGCTTTCTGATTCTGTTCGTGAGGAAGTTCTTCTCGGTGATGACTTGGCTTTCAATGATGGGGACAAGTCAGTCTGCATTTTGCCATCAGAATTGTTGTGGAGAGAGCCGTTATTTGATCAACTAATTGTAAATATTTACCAACCATGTGAGGTGAGATATGACTTTCTTAGTTGGTCTTCAGAGTCCAGGTGCATTACTCAGATAGTATTTTCCAGGTCTGAACTTCAATTCTGAATGAAAACAACACTTATACAACCTTTTAGATTGTGAATACTACAAATTTTATGCCAGCAATCTTTTCTAACGTGATAATGCCGTACATTTGCTCCATTTTAGGCATATTTTAATTCTTTTGCTAGTTAAAGAGTAGTTTGTTGTATGGGTTTTTTATGCTGAACAGGGCATCTGTCCACATGTTGATCTAATGAGATTCGAAGATGGAATTGCCATTTTATCGCTGGAGTCGTCATGTGTGATGCATTTTACCCAAGTCGAAGAATCTGCTGCAATTGGAGAGGGAGGAATAGATGATTCATCTGCAGCAAAGATTCCAGTTTACTTGATTCCAGGATCTTTAGTTATAATGTCAGGAGAAGCTCGCTACCTTTGGAAGCACGAGATAAATCGCAAGCCTGGGTTTCAAATGTGGGAAGGGAAAGAGCTAGATCAGAAAAAACGAACCTCCATAACCCTGAGAAAGCTTGGCCATGTTGAGTAGCATCTCTTAGTTTATTCTTTACAGAACTAATTGAAGCTTTGTGCATTATAAATGTCACTAACTACATCCTGTATTGGGTGTTTCTCGATCTCTAATTGAGAGTCATTGTTAACATCCCATCTTTTATTTTCATTGAATAGACGATTAATAATGCATCTCTGAAATTTGTCCTACTGGCTTACAGTAAATTTCCTTTTTGACATTTGACTCATAATCAATTGCATCACATAACTTGGGTTGCTAATAGTAAAGAACCCAGAAACACTGTTGAGATCCCATAGAAATTCAGTAGGAAGCAGCTGGAAATTTGAAGACACTACCCTGTTGATCCTCCTAAAGCTTTTATCCATAAATACAATTAAATTAAACTGATTATGGACTCCCTCACTCTCTCCTCAAGATAATTTGCTCAATCAACAAAATGATTTCACTTCCCCTGAATCATTCGTACAAGGATTTTAAACAGGGAACAAAATAATAATGCTTGCCAGGATAAGGAAGAAACAGATCCATTGAAGTTGGACATTCATTCATTTACTTCTTCACTATCGTGTAAGTAAGTAAGTTGAGTCTACACAGCTAAAACTACACAGCTAAAACTAACTTTGATGTATATCAAAATTGCGAAAATACATTGCCAGTAAACAATTTCCTAGCAGAAATATATATTATGGAATTCAAAGTCAAGAAGACACTCAACACCATAGTAATCAGGGAAAACTGCTAAAACAAACAAAAAATTTATTCAAAATACCTCAGTGAATCCATCTCATATTCAATACAATCTGTTCTGCAAAATTAACATAAAACCTCCTAATGGCAGTTCGTTCCGGACCAAATTTATAACCATTATTCAAGAAAATGCAAATACAATTAAATTATGCTTAAGAGACCAAACCTAGCTTACGATGCCCTTTTCAATGTAGTCTAAAGGGCAGCAATAATGAGAAGGAACTTAGTACATCGAGTAATTCTCACCAGCCCCAGGTCGGATGCTTTTATAAATTGTCATGGCAACAGGAAGAATACCCAGAAGTGCAATCTGAAGTTGATCTGAGGTGCTAGTTCGAACCGAAATTTGACCACTGAGTTTGTTGTTCAATCCTGCACGGACAGCTATCTTAGAACTTCGGCCAACAGAAAATTGAGACTGAAGGTTGGCACCCAAGGCCAAGTCCCCTCTCCATTTCACCAAAGACAGCCCCAATGAGGATTGATCCTGGCCAATTGGAAAATCTGCTTCCCTGAGACGAACTTCCAAATTGGCTCCATATGCAGAATCACCCTTAGATCGGACAGTCCCAGTACTACCCACCAGCATTAAGCGTTTTCCAAGGGCAATCTGATCCTCGAGTTTCAAACCAGTAGCCACATTTTCACCTAAAAATGTAACAGAGACTCCAGCAGCTGTCTTGTTCCTTTTGAAATTTTTGAATTTGGTCTCCCCTCTGAGAACGTAAGCAAGTTGCTTTCCAACATTTTGGATGTCAAAGCCAGCCATACTTGAACCATTCTCCCCAAGCTTCGCAGCAATTGAAGAATCCAAATGAAGGTTGAACTCTTTCTTATCCTTTGTGACTTGGACAGTAACTGCTGCTGGAAATCGACTTGCAATTGCCAAATTATGTTCAAGGTTAACACCATCATATCCACAATCATGGTCCCAACCATGAGTGTCCAAAACTGGCCTTGCCAAGAACTGTGAATTTGGCTCCAAGAACCGGTACCTGTAAACTGGATTATCACCATCAAACGAAGGGGGCAGGACCATATCAGGCAATGGGACTGGCACAGCTGCTGGACTTCCATTTTCCTGATCAACATCTTCCTCCACAAAACCATAGTCTTCTGAAGCAGCTTTTCCTTTCTTCTTCATCTCTCTCATTCTTCTCAACTCCTCTCTCCACTGCTTTTTCTGGAGGAGCTTCACCCGATAATCATACTCCTCAAAATATGCCTTCCTTTGCTCCTTGCTAAGCTTGGCAATTTGAGCTTTCCTCAGAGGCTTGAATGGTGGGAGCTGATCGTATTCATCCTCATCCTCTTCTTGATCAGAATCAGACAAGTCAGCCAAGTCAATATCAGAATCACCATTATCACCACCCTGATCAGTGGAGAGTTTTGGGTGTGTACGAGATTGCAACAACCAAGACAACAAGTATGGAAGTGGAGGTGAACGAACACGGAAGCCAAACAGTTTTTGATGGTCTAATGATTCTTGAGGTTTTGAGAGAGAACTTGCTTCAGATAAGATCTTCATTGAGTAGCATAATAACAATAACTGAGGTCTCCAAGTTTGACCATTGGGAAGTACCTTCTGGCCATCTCTATTCTTTCGACAGGCAGGATGATTCTCAACAAGAGATACCGGATTCATCAAACTTGGATTCATCAGACGCAGATCACCAACAGCTTGCCCAATGGATTGTTGAACAACATGGGAACGTTGGGCCACAAAGACCTCATAGCTCAAAGGGGATCCTGATGGCCCATCTGGAGGTGCAGAAGCGGCATGGGTCAGAGTAACTATGGCACTGCGCCAAATTGATGCGCCAAGAGTGTTAGTAATTGACCTTAACAATGGCAGATCATTACGATCTCTGGTCTGGCTGTCCAGACGATCCACAAAGAGAACGATATCTGGGGAACATTTCTTGGTGAACTTCTTAATAGAAGCTAAAATTTTTCTATTAGCACCTTGTTCCACACCAGAAGATTTCAAACCTGGAGTGTCAATGACCCTGATCTTAACCCCATCCACTGTTCCAACTATCTCCTTCACAGAAGTTGTGCCAGGTTCAAAAGCGTGGATAAAAGTTTTCTCCTCCCCAAAAATAGAATTTATTGTAGCACTCTTGCCCACACCAGTTTTCCCAAGAACCAATATGTTGAGGGAGAAATTAAAATCATCTTTCCCCTCTGCTTCAAGCTGCAAAGCTGCTCTCTTAGCAGCATCAAGGCTAAACAATTGACCAGTTTGCCTCCCTGCAACAAGTGCCAACCGATACAGAACCTGTCCGGCTATTGAATCTTCTGGAGAATGGCCTAGTCTGTGAACAAGCCTCAGAAATTTCACCCTTAACTGCTGTAACTTTTCCAGCTTTGTTTTCTCTTCTTCACTCAAGTTGGTCTCTGTCTCCCCTCCAGTTGTGAGATTTGAAGGAGTAAAAAGACTAGTACGATTTGGTCGTGGAGCAGGCTTCAAAGTACGGAGCGAGGTCCCTAAACCAGCAGGACGTTCAACAGAGAAGAGCTTCGATCCATCTTGTTGTGAGGTTATAGTAATATTTCCGCCATCTGAGTCTGAACCTGTTGCCGCTTTCAGCAGAGCTGCCAATGCAGCAGAATCAAATAACTCTTTCCCCTCCCCTTCCTCATCAGTTTCTACTTCTTCATCCGAGTCAGTGACAATCTGACCATCAATTCTCTGTGAATTATCACGAGAACTCTCAGCACCTGATTGAGAACCAACACCTGATGCTCGTTCCAATTCCTCCAGGAATTGTTTGGCTGCTTCAGAGCTTCCAAATATCATACCATCAGTATCTCCATCAGATGTTGAGCCTATGACCTCATCGTCCTCTTCTTGATTGCTGTTTCCTTCTTCATCAGCTTTCAGAGTGGCTTCTGCATTTGAAATTTTACTTAATTCTGCATACTCAGGAGTATGCGGTTTGCCTGACTTCTCAGCTTCCAATTTTTCACCATGGGCACTCACAACTGTCCCCTCAGTTTCTAAATGTTCAGCCTCATGAGCTGCTTTGGGCAGCATAGACTCATCAGCTATGTCAGCAGCTTGAGTTTCATCTGCAACCCCCTCATCTACCTTGGCACTGGACCCATTTTCAACTATGTCAGCAGCTTCCTCCGCGTCAACCACAGTCTGCTTGGCTTCAAAATCGGACTTTGGCTCACTAAATGAAACTGATTTTTCCTCATTGTCTTCAACAGCATCATTACTAACTAAACTCTCATCGTTGGACACGACAGCAACATCAACTTCCTGTTTCCTAGGCTGCACTACTGCAGTTTCAGCATCATAACTGGTTGGAGATTCAAAACTCTCTTCCAACCTACTTTCCAGTGGAATTGATTCTGATTCTACTACTTCATTAACATGATTACTCTTATCAAATCCATTTTCCAAGCTGACATTCCCCTCATCAGGAACCTCCAGTCCTTTAATTTCGATGTCCTTAACTCCCTCTAGATCCCCAACCACAGTTTCTCCTCCCGACTTCAACGTATCAATATTCACAGCATCCACAGAGTCCCCTCCGCCCGAAAGTTTCACACCCTCCGCTCCAAATTCAACCACCCCACTGTCTTTCTTAGTTTCCACAGACGTTTCACCATCAAAAACCTCACTTTTTTGCTCCACAACACCCTTCTCCTTCTCAGACACAAACTCACTTGACTTCACATCCTCACTTACACACTTGTTTTCACCAGAATCCACAGTCTCAATTTCAAGCTGTTTCACAAAATCCTCGTCCAAAATCGCCTTCAAACCCTTATCACCGTCACCAACCTTCTCCTCCTCCTTCAAAACCCTAACTCCGGAACCCACTACCACATCATTATCATTCTGAACACTTGAAAACTCCAAAGAATCCTCATAAGGGGCATCGGTAAAATCCTCTTCATCAGGTTTCTCTAGGGTTTCCTCGGCCACAACAGGCTTCTCCGACGCCGTTTCAAACCCCTCATCTCCACTCACAAACTCTCCATTCTCAGACTCAGAATCACTAACACCACCCCCATTAATTTTTCTATTATTCCCACCCTCTGTCTCCAAATTCTTCACTGAGTTATCATAATAATAATAATTATTATTATTATTATCATTAGCATCACTATTATCATATGAAGCAGGAGAAGAAGAGGAAAAACCTGATTGAAACGACATCGTTTCTGGAGCAGAAGTCTTCATAGAGTCCATTGAATTGATAGTATAAGGCCAGTTAGCTCTCAATTGGTTGCCGTGTGTTTGTGTTGGGTTTTGATTGAACTTTGAAGAGAGCTTGGAGAAAAGATAAGGTAAGGTTACGCTGGCTGGCTGTGACTTTGTGTTTTTGCTCAGGGGTTCTTATGTAAAAATCACACGGCTGAGTTTAGGTGGACGATTCGAGGTTTCTTATAATTAGCGTAATTACGTAATTACCCTTGATAGTTGTTGCCTGATTTTATGTTCGGGCAAATACTAATACTGGGAAAGATATTATTTTTGGTGTTCTGGTTCTTTCGTTTGCATATGTAGTAAGCAAAATTTTCTTTTTCTAATGTTTATTATGGTACAAATTTATTCACCACTTATAAGTTCTCTCGGATCATCCTTCTCAAATAATATGGGTAGAGATAACAATCAATCAAGATAAATCGAGACTTATCACTTCAGTTTCATTCCGATTATAAATTCAGGATAAAAAAACACTTTGAATCATGTACAAATATTTGAAAATCGTATTCGGATAAAAAAATTTCAAAATCCATAATTCCTATTAATATTCGTGATTATTTTAGATAAAAGGTCGAAATTCAAGACAAAAAAAATCATTATAATCATAGCCTAATTTTTTTATTTTCTTATACCGAACAATAAGAGATCCTGAATCTCAATCAAAATTATAGATTTTCTGCCCTCTCCAAATGTGGAATGTCACACCCAGTTTCTACCTAGGGAAATTAGAACTCTTACTAAAATAAATTGCAAGGAAAGTGGTATATCATCAATAAATTTTGAACTGTAAATAAGATCTAAAGAATCATACTTAAAGTATGGTACTAGGTAAATTTTTTTTTTGAAATCATTGGAAATCCTAAAGTCAAACCACATTTTACGAGCTTAAGCGAAGTAGGTAAAATCTCTGATTATCTCAGGCTCTTATAAAAAACGGACTCTTTGAATTCAAACATCGGACCTCAAGATGAGATCATGAACCCTACACTACCAAATAACGTTCTTTGGGGATGGTACTAAGTAAACAACTGTAGCAAAAGAGATATATATGTGTGTCCATATATATTCTCTTAAGTTACTGAGATGAAACCTTTGTTTTGTTTGGTTGCATTCAAAGGATAACGTTGATAGGAATAGAAAATCAAACGATGGTTTGTTTGCTTCTGTGAATTTTTTGTACTTAAATTCACTGTTGTCATCTTGTGAGATGTGTTATATATTACGTGTTAGTAGTCACCTCCTCTTGTTCCTCATCTTTAATGGTTGGCCACTGATCGCTGCTTCTCTTTACCAGCAGAACCCAACAATATCTAAAATTATCTTCAACCTTCAATCTGCCCCATAACAAGTGATTTTAGGGATAGCTGACACATGTGATTAGCTAATTGGTGTCTTAATAGTCCAAAATTATGGCGTCAAATTTTTTTTAAGAAAATTCTTAATAAAATGATATGTATATTTTATATCTTTTTATATTTAAAAATTAAAGATAACTCAAAGCCGACCACGACTCCTAAGAGCGTAGCATGCTTCATTCCATCTTTGCATTTTTTGCAACGCTTGCTGGTGTTGTTCATGGACCGTTTCCTTCAAGTTGTCAAGTTTATATGGATGAAAAGGAAAATAACACTTGAGTCCTCTTATAAATTGTTTTTGTCAATCCTGCTGAAGTTTTAATCTCTTTTTTCATCATTTTGTCAAAACAATACGATTGATAACAAGAGTAACAACGTAAGGGGCTCTCTATTAGTAAGACTACTAATAGAGAGCTCGGTCCTTACTATTACTAGTAACAAAACGCTATTACCCATTAAGAAAGCAACTACCTTCAAGTCCCTATTAATAACAATAAGCACCTTATATTATGATAAATTAACTTATTTGATGATTTAGCTATTTGAGAGAAATTCAATAATCAAATTTTGGGTTAAAATATCATATTTATCCTCTGAAAATTTATCAAGAACTTAAGTGAAAATAATCCACAGATGAATAGCAGTGTCATTTTCCTCTGATTAAATTATAAATATTCATTTACATGCTTGGCCAATGAGGCATGAGCAACCAATTTTTAATGCTAGGTGCTCTACAATGGGCTATGGGCCTGCAGAAAGCTTCTCAGATATGTGGCCCAAAAGTAGCCTCATCTTGAACTCATCTCATTTACCAAATTGCGAATTGCGAAATAGTAAACATTAAACGTTGTTTTTCTTTTTTAGCTTTTTTTTTTATATATATAATTATTATAATTCTACGTATATTTATAATGTAAAATCAATTGGTAAACTATATAAATAAACTTATAATGTTATCTAGACATATATCGGCATAAGACCGGTAAGGGTGGCAGAAAAGTCTGGGCCCGATCCGGCCCGCCCGGGGTAAAAAAATCCGGGTCGGGCCCTATACTTAAAAGCCCGGCTCAGGCTCAGGCTCGGCCCTATCCGGGCTTAGCATTTTAAGCCCGGACCAGGCCCGGCCCGGGCTTAAACCAAAAAAAAAAACATATATATATATATATATATATGTTTGTAGTATTTTTATTTATTTATAGCATTTAAATTGTTAATTTATCGATGAAACTTTTGATTTATTTTGTGAATTGTCTTTGCATATAGTGTGAATGTATTTGTATGTTTTTTTTAAAACGGGCCGGATAAAGCCCAGGCCCGAGCCCGGCCCTAGTCGGGCTGGCCCGGAAGACACCCTAACCAGGCTTTTCCCGAGCCCAGGCTTTTATTTTTCTTGTCGGGCTCGGGCCGTGCTTATCAAAGTCCGGGCCCAACCCGGCCCATTGCCACCCCTAAAGACCGGAAGTCATCTCCCTCCTGTATTGAATGAAATAAAACATGTATAGATATAAAATTACGGACACATTTACTTTGGTGATTATGAAATAAGTTGACATTTGGCCTATCATCTCTCTCTGTTTTTTTTTAGAATCGTTGGAAATCCCGCAGTCAAATCATCTATTCCGAATTTAAGCGGAGCAGGTAAAACCTCCGACTGTCTCAGACTCTTACAAAAAACACACTCTCTGTATTCGAATTCAGAACCTCAAGATAAGATCATAATCCTTACATCACCCAATTACGTACTTTTTGAGGACCCTATCACCCATTTTCGATTGATGATTAATGAAATGTTGAGAACATTTTATCCTATCACTCTTCCAGTCACCCATGATTCTTAGATGAGTAAATAATCAAGCTTTGATACTATAAATAATTAGCAACATCAAAGGGACTAAAGAAAGTGATAAGTGAGCAATTTTTTAGAAATTAAAGTTAAAACAAAATCCATTAAGTCCTTACAATGTGATCTGAAGATATTTTCTGGTAGGTGATCTTTTTCCAAACACCAAAAACAGTGATATAACCTTAATTGATTTAAATTTAGGTATGTATCTAAATTTCGAATTCTATAATTTTATATCAATACATGTTTTAAAAATCGTCCAACATTGATTTTATTTTTTTATTTGACTTGTAATTGTTAATTCCACGTAAACGGGGGCAATGATTTCACCTAATCATTAAAAAAACCAATGCATGATTAACAAGTCTGCGTGATTCCTTCGCCACTTTGTAAGGTCCATGTGATGTGAATGTGGTCAACTTTTTTCCTTGTCTTGATAAAGCCATACAAATCCAACTAAAATTATCCATTTA
>SKCR01034400.1:0-49199 GCA_019454045.1 Zanthoxylum bungeanum
CAGCCGCCTTGCCACGTGTCGTCTCCTCAGCATGCCACGTTGAACTGTTCCAGCGTCGCGACGCTGGCTTGGCGTCGCGACGCCGGACCCTTACCCGAGCCTATAAATTCAGCGCGAAATTTCAGTTTTTGACACACCTCTCTTTCTTGAATTCTCTCTAAAGAGAGAGTTTCTCTCTCTAGAATTTTATTTTTATTTTTTAGTTTTTTAATTTTTAGTTTTGTAAATAATTTTAATTACTTTTTGTAATAATAGTAATTTAATTTTTACTTTTTACTTTTTACAGTTTTTACTATTCACCATGTTGAAGTAATTTCCTCAGCTAGGGTGAAAGGTAATTCTTTTACTGTTACTATTTAGATTAATCTCCCTTAAAAATAATATATTCACTATTTAAAATATTGACTTAATAAGGAATACCGCTATATTGGTCGGTTGGTAATTCATTTTTAATCTGGTTTAAACCTGACTAATCAAGGATACCGCTACATTGGTCGGTTGGTAAATTTATTATTGGTTCCGCCTTAATGGCTGTTTGGACTTAATTTGACTTAATCAGGATACCGCCAGAATGGTCGGTTGGTAATATTATCACAAGTTTATATATTATTTTATGGGGGAGATCTAAATTAGTAGTAGTAAAAGTAATTCATTTTACCTTAGCATTTTATTTTATTTTATTGTAATTTACTTTTCAGCATTTTTACTTTATGTCTTTTACTTTTATGAATTTACTAGTCCTAGTTATGTGTTAGTTTTCTGAGGTTGTGATGACTTTTAATATCACCTGTTTATAAGGGATTATTTTATAGTTGGGTAATTTAAAGGTTATTTATTAAGTCTTAAGCTTAATGCTTCTTGTTGTCTGATCACCAATAAGATTGATATGGTAAATCTAAAATGAACTAGACATAGGGATTTTAGGTTTCAGCCTTAGACTCAATAGCCCACGATCTTCCTTGAGGATAGATAACCCTTTAATAGATTTCCTTACAGGATAGGAATATACCTGTCGGGCGGGGGGGGTAGCCATAATTGGAACTTAAACTTAATGAATCTAGGTAATTTGGTTGACATAGACATATGGTTCAATTGGATTATACTAGGTATTTGTGTCTGACCATCGATAGAGGCTTACACATAATTTAGTGTTCCAGGTTAATAAATCAATATATACCAACTTAAGATAACCACTTCATCTTTAAAATGATATTAAAAGAAATCACAATCATAGATCTCTGTGTCTTTTGTTATTTTCCTTAGTATTTTCTTTTATCTTTTTATTTATTTAGTTATTTTGTAAAACCACTTTCAAACAATCAAACAATCATTCTCTTCTCCCTTTAATTAGATATTGTAAATAAATAGATTCAATAATTAATAACAACAGTAGGGATTAAGTCCTCGTGGGATCGATATTTTTATACTACTTGAACGATACGTGCGCTTGCGTTATACGTGTGTGTTTACGCCGGTCACGCATCTAAAAAACGCAACCCTTTGTACCTAGGCATGCGCCTGATGAGGGCGCCTAGCCTAACCCTCCATGAGGCGCAGTGGTCAGAGCATGAGCCTGAGGTGCGCCTTTAAACTATGGTTGTTGGACTTTGTGATTTTTGATGATATTCATATATCAAATTGTATTATAAACATAATGAAAATATTATACTATTATCATATACATGCATGATCTTAGTTCCAAACTATTTCTTTATAATTTATAAATTATTAATATCATTAATCAACATTAATTGTGATCTTTAAAAAAAATTATTTGTGGATGGTATCAAATTACTTTATTATTAATAATAAAGTTATTACTATAAATATTTAAATAAAAAAAAATAATAAGTTACAAAAATATCATTAGTTAAAATAATTAATTATTAAATTATTAAATATTTATAATAAATTTATTATTAATCAAGAATCATCATTTCATCAAGTTACAAAAATTATTAATTTTTTTTTAGTATTCGCATTGAGGCGCCCGCCTTGCCGCCTCAAGGAGGTCCGCCTCGCGCCTCAAAGGCCGACTGCCTCGAGGTGTTATCCGTATTTTTAAACATTGCATCACTCAACATGACATCTTCCCAGAGCATTGCAAACTCTATCCTAAAGATTTCTACTGATAGCAAACACAGAAATAACTTGAGAAGTGACAAAAAGAAATACCTAGTAACTGCTCCCATAGATCTTCCCCAAAGACCTATACGTGATATTTGGTTGTTGCCTCTTAAGTATGATACCACAACTTTGAGGTCATCTTTCTGTTGCAGATGCAAACACAACTTACATACTTCAAGGGGAAAAAAAAGGAGGGGCTCAAATAAGGAAACAAGAGGAATGAAAAAGTACCTCATGCCAACCAAGGCTAACATAGTCACCATCAGATAAGCCCGAACCAGAAAAATCAAGAGTAAAAAGAGTAATATTTGATGGAAGAAGAATTACAGCAGCCTCATTTGCATCTACCCTACATCCACTGTATCATTTTCCCCAGGAAATTGAGTAAGTTTCCACCCAAAATTATAAATATCTAGAAACTCCATCAGACAATTGACTAAATAATGGATCGCAGAGATCAGTTTGATATATTAATATCTAAAAAGGCATTAAACCATAGTTGTATGCTCTATGTACATAACTGAAACTGCATAAAATAGACCCCATGACCAATTTTAACCTGTTCCATGGCAGTAAATGACACAAGGCAAAGGTGTATCTTCCGGGAAAGGTGATGGCATATAATGACTGCAATGCAAGACATGACCCCTTGCATTCCTAATCTGCAAATATTGGAAGTAGATAAGTCAGCAGACTCAGAAACCATCGTGGTAAGTGTCGCCCCCAAAAAAAACAAAAAAGTAAGATAACAAATAACAACATAATTTGTTGATTGACATCCATACTCGCCTCCAGGTCTTGTCTTTTGTATGATCTGCCTGCAAGCGTGAAATCACTTTCCCATAAATAATGATCTGGGTTATACTCCGCCCTATATATCCAGCACAGAAATTAACACCCAAGATTAATGACCAAAGAAAAAATAAATGATACAGGACTAGACCAATGAAAGATAGGAGAAGAATTCCATAATTTAAATATGTTGCCACCCCCCAAACAATCTGCATTTCCCTTCTTAAGCAAGCCTCTTCCCTCTTTGTTTTTAGTGTTTTAGGTGGTTGGGTTTTAAGCAGTGGGTTAGCTGTGTAATTGGTTCAATGTCTGTTCACCAGAGGCAGAGGCAGAGGCAAACAATGATATAGAAGTGAACAAATAAAACAATGTTCAGGCCCATTGACTTAATTAGCAAGTCTTAAAAACATTATTGAATTTTGATAAGAGAGAATTAAGGAAAAAGAGAGACAAACCTGGGAGGGCGAATAACAAAATTGATGAACTGATCAATCATATTATTGCCTTGCCTCAGACTCCGACTCAGACTCAGACCTCCTCCATAACCATTACAAGTTCGTACGGATTCTCAATTTCTCTTCTCCACCATTTTAATTTAAATAGAAAAAACAAGTCCTCTCAAAGCCAACAATAATACCTCTGTTGAGTAGCAATAATAATTTGGAGCAAAATGTCAACAAAAGCCTCAAGTCAATCAACTATCCAAAATTAAACATAAAATAATATTAATATTAATAATAAAAATAAAAATAAAAAAACGCAGCTAGATAGGAAAATAAATGCAGCGGAAGGAAAGCACGTAAAGTTTATGTTATAAATTTCAGATCTCAAAATAAGAACAGAATAGGAGATGAATTAAAATTAAAACTAAAATTAATTAAAAGAGAATCATCTGTTGGCTCTTACAAAATGGTGATGGTGATGGAACGAGAGAGACGCCGAGCAGCGACAGATACAGAAAGCAAAGAGAGGATGAGAGAAAATAATTCTCTCTCTTGAAAAAAAAAAGCTCCCACTAAGTAAGTACTAATTATAATTATAATTATAATTATAATCATACCAAATAAATAACACATCTTCTAAGTTCTGTTTAATGTTTGATTAATGAAAATTACGTCGTTACGCTTTGTTTACTTCAATGATTGTTACATTTACATCTAATCTCTTCTGTCAATATTATTATTATTATTATTATTATTATTTTCTTGAAAGTGGAATTGAATAGAATGATTTAATGTCTCTTCCTAATACAGTTACCAATGTCCTCATAGTCATACATTTAATTTTAAATCTCCAAGGTTCCTAACTCGTACATCCACGTAACTTTTCCATATCTTAGGGTGGGTATGATAAAATGTATTAACGAATCGAATTTGTGTCGACTTTTAAGCAAATAGAATTAAAATATGATGAATTCGTATTCAATTCGTTTATTAATCGGATCTTAATATCATGATTCATATTCGATTTGTTTAATAAACGAATATTCGTTTTAGCCGTGACATGATTTAACAAAATACTTTGTCCAAATTTATTTATATTAATTTTTCATAAATATATATATATATATATATATATTTATATGAAATAAACAACTAATAATTTACTAAAAATAATCCACCAAAACTAAATAATATTATTTTTTCTGTGGTAATTAATATATGGATACTAATAAACGAATCAGCAAACTCAAATTCGTATTCAATTTGTTGGTGTAATAAACGAAATGAAACGAATTGAATTGATTAATTTACTAAACAATTCAATTAATCCAAACCCATATACTATTTAATGCGAATCGAATTGAACGAATAAACGAATCTCAACTTATATTACCACCTCTAGGTATGAATTTAGGAAAAAAATCATTTTGAATTCCGAATATCTTTTAATCAAGACAAAAAATCATCTTCAATCCTTACGGAATTTTTTGATCAAGACGAAAAATATCTCCTACCAATGGTACAAAATTCTTAGAGATTTAAAATTTTCTTTCAATCCTATCTTTTCCCCTTTGTAAATTTATCATTCTTTCTTTTGACAAATGACGCCAAATGATATAAGATATGACCCAATTTGTAGCATATTTGCCCCGCCTGAATGTAACCCGACCCAATGTGAATGAAAGTACATGACTTTTCCATGAATTAGAAGAGAAAAATGGTTGCATTTTCTCCGACAAGGTTCCATATTCTACAAACTTGTGCAACTTTTAGGCCACATTTTAACAAATTCATTGGAAACATTTCAATAATCAGATCAATACATAAACAACAGAGTTGCATGTAATCATTCTTTGAGACACCAATAATACTAGGGGTGGCAATTTGGGTCCGAATTCGTTTATTCGTTCGTTCGATTCGATTCGCTTTAAAGCGAATACGGGTTTGAAAAAATGGATTCGTTTAATAAATGGGTCAATTCGATTCGATTCGTTTATTAAACGAATCGAATACGAATTTAAGCTTATTGATTCGTTTTATTATTTTTATTTACTAGTTCTTCTTAATTTTCAATTAAGATTCGAGAAATTATAACTAATTATTATAGAAAAATTAATATTTTCGATATTTGGTGAGGTATTTTTAGTAAATATATTAATTATATATTCTATATATATGAAGAATTAATGTAAATCAAGTGTGGTAAATTATTTTATTAAATAATATCATTGGCTAAACGAATAAACGAATATTCGTATTCGATTCGTTTAATAAACGAATCGAATACGAATCCATCACATTTTGATTCGTTTAGGATTCGATACAAATTTGATTCGTTGATTCGTTTTGCCACCCCTAAATAATACTGTTTGAAATTCTTATTATTATTTTTTGCTTGGGAGGGTCTGGCTCTGTCCTTCAACTAGCTACTTTGGCAAATGACAAAGGGCATTCATGTCCATGATACCTCACTTTGGCACATTGCCCCTGCAAACTCTTGGCTAAGATATCCAGCAAATCATCTATGGAAAACCACAATAGTTTCCACCTTTTTACAACTTTTCTGACTGATAAATTCTGAGTTGTGGTGGCGTAGATGCAGAAAATTTCAGGATAAGTCGCTGGTAGAAAGTGTAGATACGTTGCTTTTCATTTTTTTTTTCTTTCTTTGAGGGTTAGGCGTTTGAGATGCCGGAGGCCCAGGTGTTGGAGATGCTGCTACCAGCGTTTTTTCAGAAATTAAATTCTACGCACTGCCAGTTGGTGTCACTATACCCTGAAGCTTCCACCCTCCGAGTCCAGCAATGGCAAATGCCTGAGATTGCAACATACTGGGTTGGATAAATATAAAAGAAATCTGGGGAAAAAATAAATATTTTAATCTCTGATACCAGAAGCAAACCATGTTCAAAGAAAATGGGATTAAGTTTCACCCTTTATACTTGCTATATTCAAAGGCATCTGACTAATTTTCATATGCTCGTGATGATGAATGTAACTAGCTACTATTTCTTTGAGAGAATTTTATTATTTTAGATTTAACCCACTACACTATTATCTACAAACTGTTCCCAATTCTGCTACCCTGCCTACACTTCAAACACGTTTCCTTTTGCAAATTTAAATTTTCAATTTGTAGTGCCAAAAAATAAACAACTTGCTGAAACAAACCTCCAGTACTATACAAGACCTCAGAAAAAGTTCTCTACCAAGCATAAATAACAGCCGTCTCTTAGGGACAGAAGGTGTTACATATAGACATCATCACTCCATTAACAAGATTGCCATTTCTGTGCAAATACAAATTATGAGACTAATGGCATGAACCACACCATGCCACCATGTTTTCCACGGCAAGTGAAAGGGCAAATTAGATTTTGAAACACTGCATATCTCTCAAGAAATGACATAGTAAAGGAAAGCAATTTGGATTGAAGGCTCTTTGACGTCAAATACACATAAACTTATAATAACATAAAGCTCATAAATAACACAAAAATGAAGGTTACTTGAGATCATTAACTAACCTCTTCCCAAGATTTTCCAGTGGCTTCAAGCAAAGCAGCATTACATGTCTTAAGTTCTATGAAGGCACCTGTGAACATTGAGGCTGCCTCCTCCCATCCTCTATTATGTCCCATACACCTGTAAAATTTCTCTTCATCAAACACATATCATGACGCTTACTTTGCTTTTATGATGAAATAAGACAGCCGGCTATCCAAACTATAAAATGGAGTCATCACCAAAGGTGATTGACTGATTGCTCGAATGCTTCATGAAACACAAAGGACCATTTTTATTTCCACAGGGTATCCAGTAGACCGAAGACTACAAACAGAACACCAATAACAAGAAGTCAGAAGGTGATAAAGTTCTAATGAAACTTACATGACCGTTATTATATCATCCCTTGAACATTTACATATAGCTTTCTGAAGATGCTCCGCGGTTTGCCCATCCATTGCTGCAACAGAATAAAAGCTTGAAATGAAATGAACCTCGGCTTCCAAAAAGCCTTGCACATGTTCCTGCATTATCTTAAGTGTCTGCCTAGTTCTCACTGCATCACTGCATTATCACCCATTAAGACTTCAGAGTCAATATTGTACAAATGATTAGCCAAATTATCAAATTAATTTAAATACTTAAACCTGGATAAGATAAGTTGAGGAATCCATCCCAGTTGTTGGAGTTTCTGAGAAACTTTGATAGCATCATCTAGTCCAGCTTTACTCAGAGGACGATCATGATCTACCAAAGAGGGAAAAAAGAAGTAAAAAAAATGGATATATTTGTAAATGCGAAGTAGCTGAAGTATTTTGTAAATGCCCACTTTGAAAGTTTCACTTTGTTGTCGATGTTTACCACCCACCTACACACCCACTTTTTTAAAAAATAAAATAAAAATTAAGCAAGGTCTAAGTCTTTTTCTTAAATATTACACCCTTACCCCCACCCAAATCCAAATTAAATTTATCCCCTAGGATCAAAACCTGTGACCTCTTGCTTCCAATACAAAAGTTAAGCCAATGGAGATGACCTACACACCCACTTATACAGTTATAATTGGAGCAAGTGAGTGTAATCCGCAACAGTTGCGGATTAAAATCCATTTAGCCTGAACCTCAAATACCACTATAATGAAGAAAACTAGAAACAACTCTACTGAAGATGATTCCTTTTTTTTTCGCCTTTAATTCAAGACAAATAACGAAATTGCGCCTCCTTTCCTAGCAGCACATGAGATTGGTATAATTAATTTAAACTCATTTTCCAATACAACAAGTAAATGGGCATCACTAGCTCAAGAAATTGAACTTAATAGTGATTAATTCTACAAGCATGTGAGATTGAAATGATTTGAGATATAGTAAAAATGAATACCTCGAAGAGAAGGGAATTCCCAGGAGCTCTTAGCATGGCGAAGAAGAATAAGGCGACGAGGAACTGATTGGGAAGAAGAAGAGACTTGGTCTTCCGCTGTGTCCATTACACTTCGCAAACGGCTGTGTCTATGCCCGCGCCCACTTATTATTCTTAGTGATGAATTCTTGTTTTCAATGCGAGGAGGCGGAGTTGGTGTCCAATTATACGTCAATAGATACGGGATTTGGCATTTGCTGCTCATTGCTGTAGCCATCGCCATAACTCTACTGCTTCACTTTCTTCCTTCCCGTTCAGCTGCAGTCTTCCGAATTAAACTTTGGGATAGGGATTGCAATGATGCAATCCACTTATTCCCTAATTTATTTAATAAATTTAATGTATTTTTTCTTTATTAATTCAAGACATTTAAATACAAAAATATCAATCACGGTTCACACGTTACGCAATCACACGTATCACTCAAGTTGTATAAAAAAAATATCTACCTAATTGAAATTAAATATACATTTAATTTGAATTTAAACTAAAGCTAATGAAAACAAAGATGACGATGAAAATTTCTAAAGGCAATCAATGAGAAGAAAATATTTAGGGTTGTGAATTCACTCAGTATTATTCTACATATAATTGGTTTTCTTATACTCGTGTAATAAATTGACTTTTAACCTGGAACACGAAAAAAATTCATAACTCTTTTTCGATGGTCATGTGCAAATATTCAAAGTAAATTAATTAACTATATTTTTATGTCAACTAATTAACATCAAATTCATTAAGATCATGTTCCAATTATGCTTACATACGTCCTACAGATATATTTCTATCATGTAAGAAAATCTGTAGAAAAGATCGTATGCTATTAAATCCAAGGATAAACCTAAAATTCATTTATCAAATTCAATTAAGTTTACCAAATTAATCATATTGGTGATCTAGAAACAACAAGCATTAAGAATAAGATTCAATAAATAAGCTAAAGTATTACATAGAATATAAGAAAAATCAATTTATAAACTCAAACTACTAGGTTTCGTTATAACCTTAGATTAAAGGTTTAGTTACTACACATGCTCAAAAATTCTAAATAGATATTCAATAATAAATAAAACATTATGGAAGCAAAGTAAAGAAGAAACTATGTCGAGTTCGGTAGTCTTTCAATCCATGTTGTTGAGTTTCTGTGTTGTGCTCGCTTGAAATGCTTCGTCTTCTCTCAAAAATCTCTTTGGAGGCTTCAAAATATGTTATGAGACTTTCCTCCTAGATTTTGGGACGAGTTGTTGCTTATATAGGAGGTTCATGGGGTGTTTCCTGATAAAAAAAATGAATGCTGAACAAATCTGGAAAACGCGTCTGTGTCGCGACGCTCTTGATTCTCTTCAGTGCTTCGCAACGCGCCATAAATAACGCTTTCTGCAAAGATTTTGTGAAGCAACCCGTCGCTGACGCTGCGATTTTGCCCAATTTGGCTCCAAATTTATCGTTTTCATCCCTTATTAATTCCATTGAGTCGCGATATTATTTTAACCTGTAAAATAAACCTCAAACACGTCAAAGCACTCATAAAACTCGAGACAACGCGTAAAATATTATGCTACAGGGCGGGGAAATATATACATATTGGCCACTCATCATACCTCCAAACTTAACATTTTGCACTTCCTTAAGCAAAAAAAAAAAAGAAATAAAAAAATGAAAATAAACAAACTAAAAACTAATTAACATAAACCATTTTCGTAGGGATCACGATTGTATTTAGCGTATGTAACAAGCCTTTAAACCCCTAAGTAACCCTAGTGGACGAGTTATAGTCTCGTGAGGGCTTATAGAGATGACACCCACAAACGTCATTTAACAAACATATGGAAGCACACACAAAAATGAAAAAAATAAATAAAACTTAAAACAGTTATGAGAATTACACATAATACTGTCATCAGATAATGCATAATAACAAAACCCAATAAACATCAAAGTTCCCAACACAACTCAAATCCAAGTTCTTGAATAAATTATCTAAATCAAACTCACAGTGTGTGTGTGTGTAAAGGTCCAGTTACAGTTCGAATCATAGGTAAGTCAACTCAGTGATTTCATTTCAAAAATTTACATCTGATAGGTCAAACCAACCTAAATATCTCAAAAGCATCTATGTTTACCTTTTATTTGCTTAGTATGATACAATATTTTCTCTATTTTTTTCCTCTATTTTTTTAACAAACCTACCCTTTAAAGTAGCATTTCTCCTCATGGTGGTCATAACACTCTCTTATGGGTAGCTTCACACTTATCGATTATATGTGGTTTAACTATTTTCTTCCTTTTTTTTCTTTTTTTTTTCTTTCTTTCATTCATTCTATTTTTTTCAACTATATCATACCATATAACACTAGTAAATCGAGATAGATATCTAAGCAAACGGTCATTCATCATCAAATAAATTGTTTTCAACTAGTCACTTTGTCAGCTATCTAGGTTCTTACTGCTAGAAACATATTGTTAAGTGTTGACCGGTGCATAATCACACGCGTATAATATATAAATCTGCGTGATAATTACCAACCAGCCATATAGGCGGTATCCTGATTAAGTCAAATTAATAATTAATTACCAACCGACCAACCATGCGGTATCCATGCATAGTCAAGTTAAAACCAATTTATAATTAATTACCAACCGACTAATATGGCGGTATCCTCGTTAAGTCAGGTTTTAAATGGTTTATATATTATAATTAAGAGAGAATTATCTAAATTATAATAGTAAAAAGCTTCACCCTTACCCCAGCAGTAAATTAACCACTGAACATAAAAGAAATAAAAATAAAATAAAATAAAACTATTACTGAAAGTAAAAGTGCATAAATAAAAGTACTGAAAGTAAAAATGTTTAAATTAAATTACAAAAACTTAAACAAACAAGATGCAATCCATTAAGTCCCTAAAGAAACTCAAGGAAGGCATATCTGAAACTGAAATTTCGAGCTGAATTTATAGGGGTCGATAGGTGCCATGTGTCGCAACGTGTGATCCTCTGTGCGTCGCGACGCTCCGTGATTTGTGGCGTGGCTTGCGGAGAGTTCGACATGTGGCAGGTGGATAAGGTGATAAGATGACACGTGGCAGAGAGCGTCGGCAACTCAATGATTGTGCTGATGTGGCAATGACGTGGTGAACACGTGGCGATGTTGATTGTCGGCACCGTGTGATTGTGACACATGGCATAAGATGATTGGTTTATGATGACGTGGCTGACACATGGCAAGCTGACTTGGCATATAATTGATGTGGACGCCACGTGGCTAACACGTGGCGACGCGTGGCGATGGCGATTATCGGTAGTATGTGATGATGACACGTGGCACATCGTACATTAGCGAATCTGCTCTGATATTGACATGTGGCAGGCGCACGTTAGCAAAGTCGGCGCACGTTAGCGGTCAGCGCATTTTAGCAAAACTTCTCTGATTGGTCCACATGTCCCGGCACACGTTATCAATCTTATTGGTGATCAGGCAATAAGAAGCATTAAGTTTAAGACTCAATAAACAAACTAAAAAATTACCCATTATATAATTAAATCAATTATTAAGCTTGTTAATATTGTGTTTCATCACTTCTCTAGAATAAAAATAAAATGTTGGGGGTTAGGGGATCCACTTTTAGAAATCTCACTTTATTATAATATGAAAATTGCCAGTGTTACCCAATTAAGTTGAACCAGCCATAAAGGTGGTGTTATTATTTATCCATAAACCAGCCATATAGGCGGTAATCATCTATCACCTACAGACCGACCTATAAGCGGTGTCAGAGTATGTTACATAATTAAAACCAGCCATTAAGGCGGTATCAACTTTTAATCCATGTGATTAGATTACAATTTCCATATTATAAATTAAGTGTGATTAATCTACCTTTACTATTTCTAATTTAGAAATCTCCCTTATTATAATATATAAATATGCGTGATAATTACCAATCATCCTTATAGGCGGTATTCTGATTAAGTCAAATTAATAATTAATTACCAACCAACCAACCAGGCGGTATTCATGCTTAGTCAGGTTAAAACCAATTTATAATTAATTATCAACCGATCAATATGGCAGTATCCTTGTTAATTCGGGTTTTAAATAGTTTATATATTATAATTAAAGGAGATTTATCTAAATTATAATAGTAAAAAGCTTCACTTTTACCCCAACAGTAAATTAACTACTCAACATAAAAGAAATAAAAATAAAATAAAATCAAACTATTACTGAAAGTAAAAGTTCATAAATAAAAGTACTGAAAGTAAAAATGCTTAAATTAAGTTACAAAAACTTAAACAAACAAGATGCAATCCATTAAGTCCCTAAAGAAACTTAAGGAAGACATATATGAAATTGAAATTTCGAGCTGAATTTATAGGGGTCGATAGGTGCCACGCGTCGCAACGTGTGATCCTCTGCGCGTCGCGACGCTCCGTGATTTACGGCGTGGCTTGCGGAGAGTTCGACACGTGGCAGGTTGATAAGGTGATAAAATGACACGTGGCAGAGAGCGTCGGCAACTCAATGATTGTGCTGACGTGGCAATGACGTGGTGAACACGTGGCGATGTTGATTGTCGGTACCGTGTGATTGTGACACGTGGCATACGATGATCGGTTGATGATGATGTGGCTGACACGTGACAAGCTGACTTGGCATGTAATTGATGTGGACGCCACATGGCTGACACGTGGCGATTATCGGCAGCATGTGATGATAACACGTGACATGGCGCACGTTAGTGGATCTGCTCTGATGTTGACATGTGGCAGGCGCACGTTAGCGGCCGGCGCATTTTAGCAAAACTTCTCTGATTGGTCCACATGTCCCGGCGCATGTTAGCGATCGCGACGCGCTAAATGACCATTTTGCCATTTTTCGTCCTTTTTCATTATTTTGGCCCCGAATCACCCTCAAATAATTCTGAAACTTTATTTATCTACAAAATAACACAAAACACATCAAAATATTCACAAAACTCAAGAAAATATACAAAATATTAGGTCAAATGAGTGAGAAATAGTGATACATTTACCACTCATCAAGTGCATATGAGTCTAACCTAGACCACCTACTCAAGGCATCAAATAAAATTACAATTAACACTCATCATGTTTCAAGATTTCACACCAAGGCAAACAATCATTAGACTATGTTTCACTATATAGGATAATATTTTTTTTTTAAGAATTACAATAGCAAGAACTAACTAACACAACACATGCACATACCCCTAAACTTAAAATTTATATTGTCTTCAACGTAAAATAAGCGTAAAGAACAAGAGTGGGTAACAACACTACCGTGCATGTGGTGTAACATTCTCCTTCGCCTTTTAGGTCTCGCATTGCGACGCGTAGTTATGTGTGTCGCGACACCAATATCACCAACTGTTTGTCTAGGTTTTGTACTGCTTTGCGTCGCGATGCCTCAGGTAGCGATACGACGTGGGCCCAATTCAACTTCTGGTCAAACTTTAGTTGTGTGAACTGATTGAGTTATGCTGGTATCTGTAAAATTACATATGTAACATTGTCAAACACGCAAATATCACACAATAAATAAATAAATAAATTAATAGATAAATAAATAAAATAAAGTCAAGAAACTATAAATGCATGGGTTGTCTCCCCGCTAACTCTAAGTTTAACGTCTTCAGCTAGACGTCGTCATCGAATTGGTCATGGTGATTCCCTTGTAAGCTTAGTTGTCTGAGATAAGACCACCCAATGCTCACTCCAATTTATAAAATATATATTTATATAATAAATTTTATATATTTATAATATTTATATTAAAAAATCGGGCTCGGGCCAAGTCTGCCCCGAGCCCGAGATGGGTCGGGCCGGCCTAGGCCTAAATTCAAATTTGATAAGCCCGACCCGAGCTCGACATGTTGCCATCCTTAATCATGTAAGGTCTTAGGGTTAGTGTGGAAGCATCCATATAATTGAAATTTTAATTTTTCTTATAAAACCGCCTTAAGGATCGTGGTTATGTCGCTATTGATGTAAACAACTCGTTCTATTAAACTAACCTCCATTAATTTAATCATGCATGCATCTTAATTTTATTTATCAAATAAATAAAATAACCATAAAAAATTGTACCTCAATTGTCTTAATTCCTTTCTAGAGCTTTTCCTTTAATCTCCTTACTTGATTTTCCATTGATGTAGTGCACCAAGTGTTGTACCTCTAGTTGGCACACATGAACTCTTCTATGTACAATTCACTCTCACTCTTGAGAACTTGAAACTTTTTCTTTCTTGGACGTCGAAGTCTCGAATCAGTTGATCAAGAAACTATTTTTCTTGATTTTGTCTTATACCACTTTTGGAACTATTCCAATAGAGAGAAATAAAGTGCAATTTTCAACCAATGGGAAATTCTACACCATTGGCTGAATTCCACACATTCATTTATAGTGTGTGATTGCTTTGTATGTATCTCAATATAACAAGGGCACTCCAAGATCTTTACAAAACATATTTGGTCTATTGAGACACTTTCCCAATTGAATCAGGATTCTTAACTAAATAACACTTCTAATTTAATCCATTTGGATCTTAACTAACAGGGTTCTAGCCCGCTAAGTTAAGGCCTAACATATTAAATATGATCTTGACCCAATAATTAACTAACCTGTAACGACCACAAAATCATTATTACTGTTACACTATATGGCAAGTGCTATTTTATATAAAATTATGTTTGGACACTATATTTGTTGGGGTTGGTGCTCAGAGCGCCAATCCGGACCGTATTTATGTCCGACTCATGAATACGAACATCCTCTTATTCCATAATATAACTTATTTATGGTTGCACCTCTTTTTTTTATATAAGTATTCGATCTGATTACGATTAGATTGAAACTAAATGTGATTTAGTGATATGTATATATTAGACAAAGGCCCGATAATATATAATGCAGTACACAGTTACAAAGTTAGTTTGTAATTGACATTGGGAAGTGTCAATACTATATGTATATTATCAAACATAGTTCCTGGTCAAGATTTGCTAACACGGGTCGGTTAGTCAAATCCGTTGAGACCAGTACATGTCGTATATCGAGACTTGGTCCGATGGTTTATCCCAATGAACCATGAGTCTAGGGAGACTCGTATAGACGTGTAGGTGTTTATAGTGTATAAACACTGAACGACTCACCGAAGATTCTTAATGGATGGTACACCAACGTCAATAAGAATCTTCTCGGGTTGAGTAGCATAGTGGTCCTTCGACTTGAGATACCACTGTGGATGTATGAGACATCCTCCACACTTAGATGGCAGTCACGTCACCGATCTATTTAGATCAGACCTCCGCCTGTTCGTTGGGTGTGGACCGATCCTCAGGATATCATGTGTGTGTCAAGATAGGATCCGTCAGTTCTGTGTACACAGCATAGGTAGTCCATATATAATTAGCAGTCTGTTAAATCTGTGGCCACAGTATACTTTGGAAGTAAGTTCCGATTGTTATTTAGAGATTGCTAATGAATACGTCGACGGGATAATACCTATAGAGATTTGACGTTTACATCTATATCTCTGGTATTATCCGGATACCTGTGACGGATGGATTATACGTATGCAATGACCTCGACCTGTATGATTCAGCGAGATTATCCGTGATCGTCATAATCTACGGGTGGATAGATTATGGACACGAAATTGGATTTCGTGACGGATATACCTGAATCTAGAGAGTCTCAATAATGAAACATACTCGTAGAGCACTAGAGCAACATTTATGAATAATGATGATTATTTATAAATCGTTTAATCGTTAAACGAAAAATACATGCGAACGGGCCGAACCGTCATTTCCTAATTAATGTGTATTTGAATTTAATTTATGATATTATTAAATACACATTAATAAATAGTCAAATAAAGGTATTTGACATATATCATTAATATATGTATTTGAGATATTTAAAGTAAATATAATACATATATTTGATATATTTGTATTTAATTAATTATTTAATTGTTTAATTGTTAAATGATTAATATAATTAAAATATAAATATATCACCAAATGATAAAGTTAGGAAATGATTATAAGTTGCAATTGTTGACTTATACATTAAAGGAAAAGGTTGTCAAATTGATTTTGACTTATTAAGATATTTGTTCAAATTGTTTGAAAAATGAAAATGTATTTTTCCTTTATTTTTCCTTAATTTCGGCCAAGACCCTTAATTAAAGATAATGGTTATATTTTTGAGTTGCAATTGTTGACTTACTTTATTCATTAAATTGTTTGATGATTAAAGTTGCAAGTTGATAAGCAAAATTAAATGAAATAAAATATTATGATATTTTGTATATTTCTCCACCAATTTCGGCCAATGCTTCTTTTGGAGAAAGTATATATTGTTTCATTTATTTTAGGGTTTTTTTAACCAATTCACTTTATCAAAACTCCATTAAAACAAGGCAAAGAAGGTAGAGAGAAAAGAAAAGAAAAACAAGGAAAAACTTGGAATTTAGTAAGTATTTCCAACCTTCCATTAGAGAGTAATTTGTTCCTCTTGTTGTGGCCAACATCTTGTGATGTTCTTGAGTTTTTCTATTCTTTATTCTTTATACTTTTGAAGGATAAAAGTTTGATGAAGGTGATTTGCATGTATGATGTTGGAAGTTTATTACTAGTGTAGTAATAAGAATTCTTTTAAGGTTTTAGAACCTTGTTGCCATTCTAGAGTTATTGACCCACTCTTAAATGACCTATAATTGTTCTATAGTTGTTTCATTGTGTTGAGACTTGATTTGGATGGAAGAAACATGATTGAAGTATTGGATTTAACCAATTTGGTCTAATTTGTCCAATTTGAAGAAATTGAAAAACTAGGGTTTAAGACCACTTCAAAATTTGGGGCTTTTCATTTATATGGTGTATTAGGATGTTTATATGATGCATATAAAGTTTCATGTTAATTGGATTTCATTTGGATGTGTCTTGAAGCATGGAAGTGCAAAATGCACACTTTGGCCATCTAGTGAGGCTCTCGGCCAAATGTAGCATTTTTGGGATTTATGTTGCATTTGGTGTTTTGATGTTTTGAACATGCTAAGTTCATCTTAGAAATGATTTAGAATCATTCAAAATTGATTAGATCAATTTCGGACTAAAATGGACAAAATACCAAGTGTAAGGGCAATTCGGTAAATTCACTTAAATATGATTTATTGAATTTTATTTCATAATTTGATTATTGGATAATTAAATAAAAATGTTTATTTAATTAATCCGAGAAAAAAAATTTGAAATCGAAAATTTGATTTTCCACCGCTTCCGTTGCGTTACCGGATTCTGCCCCTAAAACCCCTACAATATTTTCATAAAATGATTTTGGGAACGATCCGAAAATTCTTTGAGATTCCGATACTAGACGATAAGACGATCCGCTCCGGATAGCCCATGGTATTTGGGGCGTAACATTCTCATACGAACTCCGATTTTTATGAGTTTTATATCTCCGAAAATATGAGATCGAGACCTACAACTTCTTCATTGAATATTTTTCCAAATTTCAATCAGAAATAGGTTAAAAATACAGATAAAAATTCAGATGAATAGTGACTCCGGACCTATCTAGAGAATTCCACAACTTTCTCAAGAATTCTGATTTTTTTTCAATTAAAAGTATTGCAAATTAGTCAAATGGGTCCCTACTATATATAAGGGATACTATTTGCAAATCCCCAATTTTGGGAAGAAAGAAAGGGAGAAACGAAGGAGAGAAAGAGGAAGAAGAATAAGAATAAAGAAGGAGAAAAGATGGAAAGGCAATTATAATCCTCACATATCAAGCTAAGGGAAAAATTATCAACCATTAAAGGCTTGGAATGGAAAGAAAGATCAAAAGGATGATGTAAAGAAACTTGACCCAAAAAATTGTTTGTTTAAATTTTGAATGAATGATGATAAAATAAGGCTATTGGCATGTTAGAGATTGCTTGATGATGATGTATAAGTAAAGAATTTTGTTGTAGCATAAAATACCCAAGTTAGAAAAATCCTAAGGGTTTAAACTACGAATAAGAATGATAAGATTAGTGAAGTGTTGGAAGATGTTAACTTGATTTAAAATGTGTGAAGTTAAAGCATTATGATGTTTTGAGTATTGGTTTTTAGTATGGAAGTGTTAGAGATACATTTGGGTAAGTTAGACTTGATGAAGCAAGTGTAGAATTCTGGCAAATAAGCACGCATCGTGACGCGTAAAGACCTGCGTCGCGACGCGTACTGGGAAATTGGTGAATAATTGTTTCTGGATCGATCGCGTCGCGACGCGAATTGGAAATATGGAGGAACTCGTTTCTGGTTTGGTCCGTGTCACGACGCATAAGACCCTGTGTCGTGACACGCATATCAGAACTTCCCAAATTAATTGTGTATCATCCCAGTTTCACACTAGCATGTTAGAGGCGACTCTATGGGTCTCGTATTGACTTTTTTTTATATACAATACATCATAATATAAGTATGTTACGCCTGAAAGCGATAACCGAGCATTTAAATTGACAGATTTAGTTTAATTCCATAATGCACTCCACGATTTATTCTCTAATCAGAGTTATCAATTAGAGGTTATCGCAGGAACCACAAAACCTTTCGGCGAAGCGACGTCATGTTAGCGGAACTTCAAATCTGTGAGTGGACACTCTCATTTTAAACTGACTTTCAATTCGTTATTTTTCGTATCAGACTTATTTTTATGCTTTAAGGTGTTAGACGATTTTTGTTACTGTTGTTATATGAAAATTTATGTTTAAGTTATGCTTGAGATAGAAATATTTTCAAACATGAGATTTATGTTTTTCGAGGCATGGGGGAAAAACCCACCTCAGTATGCAACTTGATACAGACATGGAATTGACGGACATCACATGTGCACATGTAGAGGACTGGGGGACGGCGATACATAAATGTTGGGATTTATGTCCTAAAGCTTCATGTATTGTAAAAAAGAATTGATTATTGTAATAATAATAAATGCATTATTCATTTTATCAAAGTTGTTTGATTTATATCGCATATTGTCCAATTGTCTTGTTTACCTTGATTACCATTGTACCTTCAGACTTAGTGTATGTTTGATGCACAAGAGGATTTAAGTCTGGAGTTAGTAATCTAAATAGTCCATAGAGAGCAAACAAATATGGTATTTTGTGGTTTATCTATAGCTGCGGTCCATTCTATACTTGTATGACGACCTTGATCCAGGATCGTTCATGTAGTGACATGGGAATAAAAGCACCTTGTATGATGAGATCATATAGGACTGGACTCAGATAAATACGAATTTCTTTTATTATCCGTTAATCGAAGAAATTCATTTTATCTATTAGATGGTCATATATAGATTCGATCTTAATCCTGAGTGTACTACGAACTCCTGCATGACAGTCTATGTCCTTTAATTTACTATGGTGAGGTTGGTGTTGCATTCCCGGCCAATAACTACGTATTTTGGGGATAGGGTTTGGTGTGTAGTTGGGAACGTATAACATAGATATGAAATTCACTCATTCTTACGAGAAGCAGAATAATATCTTTTTTAAGAGTTGATTCGGAGCTTGAACGATTTGAGCGCTCAACTTTTCTATTGCGAATAGAAAATTTTATATATTTATAATTGTTATGAATTAATTGTTCATTATAGAATCAATGGTGCTTAAGAGACAAAATATTTAGAGGGGTTTATCGGACTTTTGACCGGCTCTATTTATGAGATATTCGTGAAGGGCTATATCCATATGTAATGACTATATCGATGGACACTGAAGTTGTTCAGTTTATTTTATCCATCTACGGTAACGTGAGTTCAACTTCGAGTTTTTAGTGAAATAACGCGGAGTTAATAATTCGTAATATTTGATTAACGAGTTTAATTAATATTTCAGAATTATTGGAGCTCAGAACCGTATGTCCATTTGGTCCATGTGCTAGCTCGATTAACTGCAGCAAACATAATATAATTATATTGTCTAATTATATGCTCACTTTATATTTTTATATTATTAATGAGATTAATAATATTTATTGTCACATATGAAAACTATGTTAAATTATTTGAACTTAATGTTTTCTAGAATTCTTTGATTATGAGATAATCAAGTTACTAATAATTATGAGATAATTACTACAACATAATTGAAGGTAAATAAATCATTATTAAGATATTGATTTTTATTTACCATTGGAGACAAAGCCATATGGCTTACCATATCATCTAAGCAATTATGTCTATTAGGTGGCATGTATACACCTAATATATTTGTCATTAGCTAATGCATTTTATGTTTTGGTATGACCTCCACATTTATGTGTTTGCCATTGAAAGAAAGCATTGGATGTTTAATGACAAAGTCTTTATCTTTAACTTATCAATTCTTATGCTTTGGTATGACATTCACATTTTTGTGTTGGCCATTGCAAGAAAGCATTAGATGCTTAATGACAAGATTAGTTGGCTTGTGTAAGAGAATATAATCTCTAACATTTCTCTCACTTCCTAAGGTTAAAACTTTGCATTCATTCACATGAGTGTTGTGAGAAAGAAAAGAGAGAATAACTTCAAATATTCACAAGTGTTGTGAGAGTATTTGAAATTACAAAAAGCCAAACACCATTGTGACACTTTGATTCTCTAAATAGTTTAGAGATTTGATATTTGTGAGTGAAGCCCACACTTCGGTTTGTTGGTTTCGAGTTATAGTTCGAAAGATCGAGTGGTTGATCCAATGTTGGACTACAAATGATTGATCTTGGCTACTACAACAAACGGAGAAGGCAAAGAAAAATTATAAAGATCTATACTGGAGCCGGTGCCACCACAAGTAACTTTCGCCGCTCTAAGGAAAGTCGTTTCCTACATTTGTCATCGAGAGCTTAAGGTTGAAAAGTTTTCTTAACCCATCTCATTTTATTTTTTTAATAATTTATATGAGATATAGATTATTAAAATGCATGTTGTGATGAGTAGGCACAATTAGATTCATGAGATGAATGGTTTTAATGTTCATGTGATGAATGTTTACTTTTGATTCATGTGATGAATGTATTGCGTTGATCGTTAATTTTTCCGGCTCTTGCTTTTAGCATTGGAAATGTAAAACCATATTGTTGTATTCTTTCAAGTGTTGTAAGTTTAGACCATAAGGTCATTTTCTTTCAAGTGTTGTAAGTTCATTTCATTTGTAATAAGTTCATTATATAACCCTATTTGTAACTTGAAGGAGACGATGTCGCAAAGGACTTTTGACGAAGAAATTTCGCAAAGAACTAAACAACACTACATGGAACATGTTTTGAAGACCAAGTGATGCCTTGGATTTATTGTACTAATTAGATTAGTATAGAAAAATAAGAGTCAGGTCAACGTAATTTGATTTTTGTTTGATTTTGCAATTTCCAGCACCTGGAAACTGGGTTGTGTCGAGACGCAAGCGTCGCGACACAACAATGACCTGAAGCATTTTTGTTTTATGCTCTTTTGGGAATCGCGACGCCCACTAGGTCGCATCGCGACGCCCAAACCTGGGTTAATATGTATGTATAAAGTGTTTAATAACATGTCATATAGTTTAGGGTACCTACTATTGTATTTTCACATGCCATAACATGTAGATATGCATGATATTCTAGTCATAAAATATGATTTTATGAAATTTAAATGTTAAATAAGAGTATAAAATGCATGCAAACAGATTAATAAGATTAATTGGTTTAAAAGTTTATAAATTACGAATTCAAGTTTTAGAAACAAATGGACCTTATGAGTACATTATTTTCCTTGGTATATCGGATGGAAACCAGGACGTAAATTCCATAGCCGATTCCGAATGGACGATAATATGATCTGCACTCGGGATACAATACCACGTGCCTTTGGAATAAATAATATGCTTTTATCGATTAAAATGTTTAATGACATTAAATCCGTTCGTTGAATTCAAAATTTTAAAACCTATTAGTGGACTAATAATTTAAGAGTTAAATTGATTAGATCAATATAACAACTTGATTAAATTAGTTTAATTAAGTTAATTAGTTAGTAAAGACTAATCGACATTAGTGAATAAAATTTTAAGAGTTAAAATTGGTTAAATCATTAAATTATCAACTAGTATTAATAAGGTTATGACTTTAGCTGAGCATAATCTAAAATTCATAAGATACTAGTGAGATAGAAACGTTACACTTCAAAATAGTGAGTGGGAGAGGGGTATACCACAATATATCCTGCGATCTCCATTGTTATCCAAAAACGTGAGATTCAATAGGTGCCTCGAGATGGCTTTGTTTTTGTCCCCCTACGGATGATGTCCTTTTTGGGTCAATATCAGGTTTGGATTGCGAAAGGATATGGACTTTAGATGTATATGGTGATTTGACCTACCATACGACGGCACTTCACTAGTTAAGTCCAATGGTTCCGAATTAATGGGTCACACTCATAAAGGAATTATTAAGTTGTTAATCAAAGCTTCCTTGATCAAAATAACGGTAGTTGATTAATATAGGAATAAAAGTTATTTCAGATATATCAATCAATTGAGAATGTCTCAGTCTATCATGCGAATACTTGACCTACTATACGGTGGTACTTATTTGTGGGATGATATATAATCGTGGTTGTAAACACTGTATTTTTGCATGAGCCCGATGATTAGCCTCGTATAGAGGTACTACCTGAAAAGTTGCGGAAGTTGCGAAACAAGAATGCCGGAAGGAAGGAAAACCTCCAAAATTAGCACCTTATCGGATTCGAACTCACTAGCCAACCTCAGATTCACTCAGTCAGCCTCTACTTCAAACCTTAGCGCGGACAGCCACATGCCCATGCAATCGGCCCATCCACCCTCTGACCATGCAATCGACTCAAGACCCCATGCAATCGGCTCATGCATAATCTTCCAAAATATGATAAAATCTCCTTAGTTATGAGAGCATCAACATTTTCCAATTTAATGAGATTTTGGGATCCCATCCTCACCAATTTAACAAGATTTGAGATCTCATCATCACCAAATTTATAGGATTTTATTCCTAAAATAAGTTGATAATATATTTCCCAAATTTCCATGATTTGTTTCCCTATTTGGAGATCCCTTCAAATCATTATAAAATGGACTAAGTCATCAATAAAAAGAAGATGGCCGACAACTTAAGAGGAAAAAGAAAAAAAACCCTAGAGAAAACCGAGAGAAAAAAGAAGGAATGAAACCGAAAAAAAACAAGGAGAGAAGGAGAAAAAAACAATGAAAAAACCAGAGGGGAAACCGGCACAAAACAACCAACAAGCGACAAAAAAAAAAACAACGACCAAAACAACCAACCAGCGACCCAAAAAAATAACCAACCAAGCGACCAACAACCAACGAAACAGCGACCAACAAACAACGAACTATAAATGGCAAACAGCCAACTAGTGAGCAGAGACAACAAACCAGTGAGCAGAAACATCGAATTAGAAACAACAAACCAAACCTTGAAACCAAGCTTCAATCCTTCCGGCGACGGCCTAACGCACTTTCGATAAAGCAACTTGAAAGGTAAGACCTTAGGGCACCCTTGCCATATTTATTTTTATAGTTGTGGACGCTGCATATTTGGTTGGACGTGAAATACGTCCAGCCGGATATGCGAAGCCCTACATAAAAAACGGCCAAATTTCTGGTCATTTTTTTCTTTTTTTGGCATTTCGTTATTTATCTTTTTTTATCTATTTATTCACTTTTATTATTATTTTATTATTTCGCCTTTATTTTGTTTATGTTTGTTCATGTCGATGATTATATGTATATGTATTGTTATATTATTTCGTGTTTATTTTTATGTTCGTTTATATTACATTGATGATTATATGTGTCATTATCTCTTGCGGTATATCGGATGGAAACCCAGACATAAAATCCGTAGCCGAATCCGAATGGACGGTAGTGCGGTTTTTACTTGGGATACAACTCCACGTGCCACTCGGAAAATACTCACATATGCGTGATTGACCCCCTTTTTGCCATTTATTTTAATGAATCATTTGCTTTTGAATAGTTTATTATGATTTTCGTTGTCGCATCTCGTATTTCTTAACTTAATATGCTTTTGGAACTATGTTATTGTGATTATTATTTTGGTTGGGTGTGTTATTATATTTTTTATTCTCTTTTATGCATGAATTGCATTAAGACTTGACTATACCATTGTGTGAACCCGTACATTATACTGGCATAAGTAATGGGCCATTCCGAACCCAACAGTTTGAGGTCTTCCTTTGTGAGGGGTGAGTGCGACCTTAAATATTTCCAAGTTCACACTGGGTGGCGACTCATTCATTCTCCGGTTTAGTCCCCCGCGGGCTAATCCGTACTCTCTACGGGCTGCGAGCCCAACAGTGTCATGGTCGCCTAACATCATAGGCATAGGGGTAAACCCCGATTGGCTCCTACATATGGTGACTCCACTGGGGATAGAGAATCGACCCCGAAATAATGTCTTGTAGTGTCCGTGGCTTTGGATTTGGTTAACCAAGTCTCATATATTTTGCATACCCTTCTTACCCCCAATGGCGTCATGTATCATGAAGTTGCTTTCACTCAAGGCGGCATATCGTTATGTGATGATAACCATCACTCGTTGGCACATACCATAGGGTATAAAAAAGGCGTGCTCACTTGGTCGCTCGAACCATTGAGTGGGTAGACCTAGTTGTGTGCAACCCTTTGCCGATGAGAGCCTTATCCATACCCTTGTAAGCCCACATACGAACCATAGTCATGTGTCCTATAGAAGCTATCCCCATGCTTGTGTTTGGGCCCATTATCATTTGGATCTATTTGGGCTTCTCGTCATAGGTTACGAACTTGTTGGGCCATTTAAACTGGGACGAGTTTGTATCTTATGATGATTGGGCCAAAAGTTTTCAAAGTGACGATGGGCCACCTTGTGTTTGGGCTCCATATTATTTGAAATTATTTAACCACCTTATCGCAAAAGTGTAAACATGTTGGGCCTTTTCAACTGAGACAAGTTTACACCTCGCGATAATCTGATTGAACGCTTTAAAATGATAACGGGCCAACTTGTATGAAAACCTTGATGGGCTTAGAAGGTCCAAACATGATCCGAATATGCCATATGTATGAGTCCGATATCCGCACTGGCTTTCATCTAGGAATGGTACGCCTTGTTATGACATATTTGTATACTTTTGGATATCTCCAAGTCCGTCTCCGCCATAACCGTGATTACCGAGTGCCCAATTCGTCGTTTCTAGACAATGACACGATCCCATAATAGACTTAGTTAATCTTGTAAATGAGCGGTCTTTATCTTTTACTGATGAAGAATGATTGAGGTAGCCGAGGTTCACCCATGTAGCGTAGGAGA
This sequence comes from Zanthoxylum bungeanum, assembly GCA_019454045.1. Lineage (NCBI taxonomy): Eukaryota > Viridiplantae > Streptophyta > Magnoliopsida > Sapindales > Rutaceae > Zanthoxylum > Zanthoxylum bungeanum. Next base: position 25,704 of record SKCR01034400.1, read on the forward strand.
TAATGATCTTTGTGTACCCCATATTGGTGCATAAAATGAGTCATACCTAGGGCATAAATAGACTTACCACGGGTGTGGGAGGAATAAGGTCGGAATGATATATTTTTTTTGATAACTACATGTATATCATGCATCTCATGCATCTCATGCATACACGCATCATGCTAACCCCTTGTCTTAAAAGCCATCATAGATATTCGTTGGGTTAGAGAAGAATTGAGACTTGTCAAGAAGAGGTTAGCAAGCATGGATGCGTCAGGCAGCGAAGGTTCCCGCATGGATCAATTGGAGTCCAACATCACCAAAATTACCGAGTAACTACAAGCTTTGACTAACGTTGTGGCTAATCTGACAGTACCCCGCACAGTGGGAACAGAAAACAACGAGGATGAAAGGCGTGAGGAGCCCCCGAATAAGGTGAGCGAAGAAATCCCTATTTTTGATGATGACATGGCTGAGTATACCGCAGGAAGGATAGCCGGGCCTCACAGAAACTTAGAGAGCAAGTAGAGTCAGTTACCCGCAAGATGAAGGGAAAACATTAAGATCTATTAGACTATGATGCGATGAATTTCGAAGAACAGTTGTCTCCCCAGTTTAAGATGTCTGACATGACCAAGTTCAACAGAAACGAAGATCATATGGTCCATCTCCGACAATATGTTTCAGTGATGAGTTTAGTGGGTTTGTCGAAGTGCCAGGTGCATAAGATGTTCGAGATGTCACTGGAATAGACACCCATAGTATGGTATCATGGCCTGGAGAGAAAGACCATGGATAACTGGAGGGCATGATCGGAGGCCTTCCTGAACCAATATGTCATGGACATGGAGATAGACTTGTCGCTCCGTGACATAGAAAACACCAAACATAAGCTAGAAGAGACCTTCAAAGATTATGTGGATCGCTGGAGAAGCCAGCTCTTGAAGATACAGACACGACCCTCGGAGAAGGACCAGATTAATATGATCATTAAGGGCACCAAGCCCTCCATTTATAACAAGCTGAGAAGGATGATCTCCATGATTAGCGACTTTCGACAGTTAAGAGAAACTGTCATGATATCGAGGAAGAGGAAGCCGAGAACAAAAAGTTTTACGGCCAGAATAGAAAGATCATTGGGGGGCCTTCAGGGACCAAGCTCGCTTCTGCTGAGGTCGCGCCATCATAAATAGGCGATTCTCCAATTTTGGTAGACTTTTGTCAAAAACGTTTGAAAATTTGAAGAGACAATGACTCCTAAAATCTTTATAACCTAAACAACTTCCAAACCATGTGCCACACCACATCGACCTAAACCTATACTATCACTACCATCAGCAAAAAAGCCACGAAACTGACAACTGCGCCCGCCTCAGGCATGAGATCCAAGACCTCATTGACACCCATAAGATATCTGACCCAGAAAAAGAACAATCCAACACACACGGAAACCCACTACCCAATTACCACTCCGTTCCACCACCCACCTACATGATCAACTCCGGCCTGCCCGAAAGCTTTGTTCTCCAAGCTCTCAACCATCAAGCTTCTTGCATGAGGATATGAGATAACAGTAGTGAAGATGAAAAAGAGCAGATGAGAGATTTCTGGGAAAACTTCTCAAGCAGTGACGAAGATGAGGTAAAAGGGATGACTCTTAGTGGATGTTTTTACAGTGATGTAACAGAGAAAGGCAAAGAAGTGCTAAAAGAAGGCCGAGAGGTGATGGAGAATACGAATAACACCGAAGGGGATACTGTGTTGCGTCAATTGAAGAAGACACGGGCACATGTGAGCATATGAGAGTTATTATGCGCCTCTCAAGAGCACATGCTTGCCATGGTAGAAGTTCTAAGCAAGATAATGGTACCTGAAGATGCAAACCCGACAATGTTCATAGGGTCGGTGCAGAAAAATGGTAGACATATGATAATATTCTCTGAAGAATAGCTCCCGATGGAGAGGAGGAATCACAACAAGCCGCTATTCATAAAAACAGAAGTAAGAGGCAAGAATACATCTTGTGTGATGGTGGATGATGGCTCATCTATCAATGTGTGCCCTTTGAAGATTCTGTCAAGGTTGGGTATGCGGACAACAGATTTAAGCCTCTCCAACATGACTATCAAAACTTATGATGATAGTAAATGGGGAGTCGAAGGTACTTTCATCACAATAGTCAAAGTGGGTCCGATAGAAGACGAGGTGGAGTTCACAGTGCTCGATATCCCAGCTACATTTGCTCTGTTATTGAGGAGGTCATGGTTTCATAGACTTGGGGGCGTGCCATCTACTTTGCACCAAGTTATTAAGCTACCGCATGGAGAGGAAGTCGTCACCATCAGGGCTGAAGTAGACAATGTTGTGGCTGCCTTAGACATACAGCCTTTCACAAGGTTCCAAGTGGCGGCAAACTTCGAAGAATGGGTGGACCCTAAAGTGGCTGGAATTATGAAAAGAATGAAATATGAGCCGGACACAGGTTTGAGTGCTAGAGGCCAGGGAATAAGAGCGCTGTCAGATTTCAAGGGTCAGACCACTAATAGAGGATTGGGGTATGAATCCGATAGGAATGAGCCGAAGACCAAGAAAAAAAGGATAAAGTTGACGGAATACTTTGTGAAAGCCACATGATATCAAGGAGAGTCTGAACCCATAGAAGTCAATGAGATCATGGTATCAGGATTCAAAATCTTCAAGGATGTGATGGGTGAAGAACCACATGCAGAGGAAGTTGCAAAAGAGGAAGATAAATGGGAAGAAGAACTACTGCAGTTGGAGAATCCGACGCTCGAAGAAAGCCAGAAGATGGAAGAAGACAAGACTGCAAATTACGAAGATGAATATTTTCCCGACTTATTTGATTGTAATCTTGCATTTATTAATAATAAAGACATTGATTTTGCTTACTTGTTCGAGTCTTTTCCTTTTAGTCTGCATCATAACATGCATGACATGAGCATATTTGACATTGACTCAACAAAGACAAATGTATTTAATCTTGGTACATGTGAAAACCCCAAGGAAATTTCAATTGCAAGTGAGGTTACCTCTGATGAGCGGAAAGAATTAGAGAGAATATTAATAAAATATGCAAAAGTATTCGCCCGGTCCTATGAAGAAATGCCAGGAGTAGACATGGATATTGCCCAGCACATGATACCAACTTATCCGAACATAAGACCAGTAAAACAGAAGCTCTTAAGAATGAGGCCATAATGGGCCGAAAAGGTTAGGGAAGAAGTCAAGAAGCAGATAGATGTGGGGTTCTTAGAGGTGGTGAAGTACCCCGAGTGGTTAGCCAACATTATGCCGGTACCGAAGAAGGATGAAAAGGTCAGAATGTGCATGGATTATAGGGATCTCAACAAAGCTTGCCAAAATGATGATTTTCCCATACCCCATATAGAAATGTTGGTTGATAGCGCAACTTTATCTGCTATGTACTCGTTCGCAGATGGATTCTCATGATATAACCAGGTCTTCATGGCTTCGTCATCCATTCTCTTATCTGTCCTTAATACATCGGGTCCTCGTAGGCCCATTCTCATGGGGATTTCTGTTATCACTAAAGTTATGTTTGGATTGATGGAAGATAATTTAATAGAATGAAATGTAACTATATATGTTTTAAAGACAATTGTACCATTTTAGAATTCGAATGTTAAAAAAATAAATATTTTAATGTTATTTTTTCAAATAGTAAATTTATATTTATACCAATATTATTTTTATAAGGTATGTTATATTCTAACCCCCAATTTATGCGAGTAAGTTTCAATGTATCAATATCTCTTTTTCATCTCCTTCTATCAATGGTTAATTTATCTTTATCCCAGTATTATTTTCTTAAAATTTGTTCTATTCTATCGTTTATTTTATGGGTCTCATTTTCAATATATCAATATCCAATTTTTCATTTCTTTCTATCTATTCAAATAATAAATTTTAAATATTTTAAATTATTAATGGGTAACTAAAAATGAAATACATTGTAATTTACAAAGTAGCGTAAAAGAGTCAAGAGAGAGGAGGAGAAGATGAAAAAGAATAAATCAATAAATTAACACATCAGTCAATCTGTTGGCGTGAGAGAGCAAATCGAGAGACCATCATCATCATCATTAGTGAAGGAGATAGATAACATAACACAATTGAATTGCTTGCATTTAGGGTTGGAAATTAAGTTCCTTCCGATATCGGGGCATAATGATGGGGGAGGCACTGCATATATCTCCGGCGAACGATCTTCGTGGTAGTCCGGGGAAGGAGCAGCAAGCCGCCGGCGTCGGCATTCTCCTTCAGATCATGATGCTTGTTCTCTCTTTCGTCCTCGGCCACGTCCTTCGTCGTCACAAATTCTACTATCTTCCTGAAGCCAGCGGTTCTCTTCTCATAGGTCTTATTAGTCTATTCACTTTCCATTTTTTTCCTTCTTCTTCGTCGCAGTCATTTATATTATCATTGTTTGTCTTCATTTATGAATTATTTTTTTCTACTTTTTGCAGGTTTAATTGTTGGTGCACTTGCTAACATCTCTAATACCGAAACTAATATTAGGTATTCCTTACTTTTCATGAATTAATGGCGATGAATTTTCCATCTTTGCTTCTATTACGTGATCCTAAAACCCTAATTGCTTGATTCATTTTTTATTTTTCAATTTTTGGCAGGGCCTGGTTCAATTTCCATGAAGAGTTTTTCTTTTTATTTCTGCTGCCTCCGATCATATTATATCCTTAGCTATTCTGGAATTCTCATGCTTCATTTCATGTCATTTTCCTCTTTTATATTTTGCATACTTACTGTGATTTTGAATTTGTACTTCAACATTTTGTTTTTCTTGACTCTTTTCGTCGTACTCAGTCAGGGTTCAGCCTTTCACCTGTAAGTACTTGTCATTGTCCTTGAATGTATAATTTATCGGTTAAATGCATATATTTCATTTCCATGTGCTGCCCATCTCCTCATGGTTTTGTTTCTCTCACAGAAACCCTTTTTCTCTAACTTTGGAGCTATTGTGACATTTGCTATTTTTGGAACCTTTTTAGCTTCAATGGTTACGGGTATACTAGTGTAAGCAAATTTTATTTTGAAATGACCATTTTTTTTTTATTTGCATATTGGTAGTCCAGCTTCTGATGTTTTCTTTACTCCTTTCTGTTACAGTTACCTTGGTGGCCTGATGTACCTCATGTACAAACTTCCATTTGTTGAGTGTCTGATGTTTGGTGCTCTTATATCAGCAACAGATCCTGTCACTGTTTTGTCTATATTTCAGGTGACATGCGTCCTTAGATTTTATCTATTGAGTAGTTAAGCAAAAATAATTGATCCAGGCATCCAGCAAAAATGTAGGATACGGATATCTTAAAGCCAAATTACATTTTATGACAATTATATGAAGAACCACAAATATTTCGAGTTTGATGGATTATTCTATTCCTAATATGATTTTCTAGGTGCTAGTTGGTTCAACTAGAAAAACCTCTTGGAGTATTACAATAGGTTTGGTGTTTGAACCCCGCCCACATGGGCGAGGAGAGGGTTTGGATTCCATTCGTCCTATACTTCAAAAAATAAAAATCCTATTCCTGATATGATAATTGAGTGCACACTTGCTAGTACAGGGATTAGTCTAATATGTAAGTATTTAACATCTCGGTAAACCATTCGCCTTAATTTTTCAGGTAATATTTAGCTTTGATATTTCAGGAACTTGGCACAGATATGAACCTCTATGCATTGGTTTTTGGGGAATCTGTTTTGAACGATGCAGTAAGTTTTTTTTGTGTGGCTATAATGTCCAATTTTCTTTAGAGTGAATCTTTTATTTATCCTGATTAATATTTAACATGTGAAAATTGTTCTTTTCATATGTTACAAAAATGGTAGATGGCAATATCCTTGTACCGGTAAGTTAAAATTTGTATTTGTCTTAATCAGTTAGACCATCAGTTGGGTTAGGATTCGGGATTGAAGTAAGCTGTACTTGATATGCAGGACAATGTCTTTAGTGAGAAGTCATTCATCTGGCCAAAATTTCTTTATTGTGATTGTCAGGTTTCTTGAGACATTTGTTGGTTCAATGTCTGCAGGTATTTCTTTTTTTTCAATCTGTCTTGCAGTTTTACCACAATTTAGTGTATACTTTCTGTTATATCTACATCAGCTATAGTTATGTGACATTTGAATATAATACTTCTCCTTAGTTTTTGCTTGGTATCGATGTATAAGACATTTTGACTCTTAGAACTTATTTTTGTGTTTGATTCCAATATCTGGGTGTTCTGTATTATATTTCCTGTATATTTGGCTTATTTCCCCTTTTTTGGCCTTTTTCATGCACTGGTTATTTTTGTCCCTGACAATAGGTATGTTTGAAGGAGAGCAAGAACTATTCCTGCTTAAGAGCCATATATAGATCCTTTTATCATCCGTATTTGGTCCATATTTTAATGCCTTTTCTTTTTTGAGATTACTAATATGCAGTTCATACTGCCTTGCAGGTGTTGGAGTTGGATTTACTTCTGCTTTGATATCCTTTTCAATAGGGCTTTATTTATAAAATTTTGTTCATCAACTTTTATCTGTTAGAGTGTTTTGTGAAACCTTAATTCCCTGAACCTTTTCAAGTATGCTGGTTTGGATATTGACAAGTGAGTACTGATATATATTGTTTATGCTGAATTATGGTAATCCATTCATTATGCATATGGAGATTCCTGATTAAAACAATTTGCTGTGATTCTTCAGTCTCCAGAACCTAGAATGCTGTCTGTTCGTGCTATTTCCATATTTCTCGTAAGTAGTCTCCTAAGGTCATTTATTTTAATGATCTGAATTTTTTTTTTAAAAAAAAAATCTCCCTCTGAGGTGTTTTGGTGCAATTTTAATTAAAAACTCCTTTTTTCTTAGGTACATGCTTGCAGAAGGTCTTGGCCTCTCTGGTATCGTGTCAATATTGTTTACGGGAATGGTGAGTGGATATTTATAGTCTTAATCTAATACCATGATCACCTATCACATGTTGAAGTAGTGTCACAGGAATGATGTTATGTTCTAGGTCATGAAGCATTATACCTTTTCAAACTTGTCAGAGAACTCCCAGCGTTTTGTATCTGCATTTTTTCATTTGATATCATCACTGGCAGAGACATTTGTGTAAGTTAGCTTCCACTATTTTCATCTTATATTAGTAATAAGCCTTTATATGTACATAACACCTGCATCTTTCTTCTTCTTCTTTTTTTTTTTTTTTTTTTTTTTTTGATTTTCAGATTTATTTACATGGGCTTTGATATTGCCATGGAAAAGCACAGCTGGTCACACATTGGGTTTATCTTTTTCTCAATTGTATCCTTGGGTCTTCCATTAGGAAATTAAAGCTTAATGATTATTTTAACTGAAAGTTTCTGATGTTATACCTTAACTTGCTACATCATCTCAGTTATTTATTATAGTTGCCAGGTATGGATACTGAATGTTCATTTTGTCCTGTTTCAATGCACACTGTAGCTCTTGTTTTATGTTCAGATATCTTTAATTAGGTTTTTCTTTTGCATCAATTTGTGTAGGGCAGCAAATGTCTTTTCGTGTGCATATTTGGTTAATTTGGCTCGACCTGCACATCGGCAGATTCCTCTAAAACATCAAAAAGCACTTTGTTACAGTGGTAAGAAGAGCAAAGGGCTGACATTTTTGGATTTCTTTTTCTTTGACCCCAGCTATGTCAAAATTGGGGCTCAGTGCAGTTGAGTTCACTTTTGCTTGTTGCCATATTCTTATGAGTTATGGTCTTGTTAGGACTTCGTGGTGCTATGGCCTTTGCTCTTGCTTTGCAATCAGTTCATGATCTCCCAGAAGGACATGGGCAGACTATATTCACTGCAACCACTGCCATAGTTGTTTTAACAGTAAGCAATGCACTTTTCATCAAGTTAGAATGCACCTTAATATTATATTAAGTGTTAACTTCTTTCATCCATTCATGGTCTTGACTTGGATATGATCCTTGCATATGATATTTAAACTTTCGAATTGCACCTAACCTTCCAACCAATGTTTCAGGTTTTATTGATTGGTGGTTCAACTGGTACCATGCTGGAAGCCTTACAAGTTGTAGGTGATACTCATGATGGCCCCTTAGGCGAAGTAAGTTCTGCCAAAGTTAATCTGCTAGCTTGTTTAATGCATGTACATAAATTCCAACTGCTTGATGGTGGTACAATAGTTGAACTATGACCCTGCCACCTATATCTTTGTGATTTGTAGTATTTTAAGTGTTTCTGATACACTAATCATTGATTTGTCTTCAGAACTTTGAGGTTAATAATGGTTATGCTGCTCCATATGATGAGGGTTCAACATCAGGGAATAAGTTGAAGATGAAACTGAAAGAATTTCGCAGGAGGTAGAATCTAAATGTTTACCTTATAACGCAATTTTGGAGCGTTTCTGTGTACATTCATTCATTTGTTAAGCGTTTAATTTCTCTTTTATGAACTCTCCTGCAGTGCTGCGTCATTCACTGCATTGGATAAGAATTATCTTACCCCGTTCTTTACAAGTCACAATGGAGATGAAGAAGATGACGAGAATGGTAAGATGAGTTGTAAGCATTTTTCAAACAAGTAATAATATTGCATTATCTAGGCTTCTGATTGCAACAACCAATCTGTCCCATCAATCAATACTGTCATCTGTTTGCCTGTATATCTTGAGAGTGTCATTGCATGATCTGTGGCCTTTTTTACTGCTGCACTGATCATACTTCCATTTAGATTATCTACCGCCCAAAATCGTCACATTCGTTTTTTTTTTTTAGCTTTTGCATTTTGGCAAGCTCTAACTGCTGCTGCTTGTGAATTTTATATATCGCTAAGCAAGCAGATCATGCTTTTGTGCGACATTATTATAATTTTTTTTGGGAAAAAAGAAAAGAAAAAGATCTAGATGGTTTCACACCATTGTTGTTATTTTTCTTACTCTAGATAGTTATTTAATTATGCCTTCTGTGATATGAATATAGAGTTTCCCTGTCATAATTGTTTCAAATGAATTTTGTGATTATGGATGCTTTTACAGAGGATTTACTGCCCAGCTCCAGAAGAACGAATTTCCCTGACCACGGCTAACAATTATACTGGAAAAACGTAGGAAAAAGGATAAAGTCAGATGTGTAGATAATAGCTTAAAGATGATCTGTGCTGCTGCTGGCATGCTGAAAAGAGAGATGGATGGGTGGTGAATAAAGCAATGAACATTTTATAATATCTCACCCCAACAATCTCTATTCTCTCCTAGAAGCCGAGATACAGTTATAATACCTATGTACCACCTGATCTAGTAAATATATATTCTTTACATCATGCATTCAGTCACGTGGTCAAGTGGAGTTTCACTTGCTTCATTTCAATTTTTAATGCCATATTTCTTCTTGTGATGTTATATTTAGAAGCTAAGAGATGGGCACTAACTTTGCTTTTTGTTGTTTAATTAAGTAAATTATTCCTTGAGGATATAACAATCCCCACCAAGATCATGAAGGAGCCTAAAAGTCAAAAATACGCTGGAGGCAATTACCAGGTTAAAATTACAAAACGCTTGATATAAACTATTAGTTTAAAGAAATACATAGGGATGGCAAAACGAATCAACGAATCGAATTTGTATCGAATCCTAAACGAATCGAATCAAAATGTGATGGATTCTTATTCGATTTGTTTATTAAACGAATCTTAATATCAGGATTCGTATTCAATTCGTTTATTAAACGAATTGAATACAAATAGTCGTTTATTCGTTTAGTCAATGATATTATTTAATAAAATAATTTACCACACTTGATTTACATTAATTCTTCATAAATATATACATATGAAATATGTAATTATATATTTACTAAAAATATCTCACTAAATATCAAAAATATTACTTTCTCTATGATAATTAGCTATAATTTCTCGAATCTTAATTGAAAATTAACAAGAACTAGTAAATAAAAATAATAAAACGAACCCTAAACGAATAGATGAATCAATGAGCTTAAATTCGTATTCGATTCGTTTAATAAACGAATCGAATCGAATTGACCCATTTATTAAATGAATCCATTTTTCCAAACCCGTATTCGCTTTAAATAAAATCGAATCGAACGGATAAACGAATCCTGACCCAAATTGTCATCCCTAGAAATACATAATGTTTTCATTTAATAAAAAAAACACTTGAACTTAAATTAATTCCATTAGGGGTCAAAACTCAAAAGAGGGGAAAAAACAAACAATTGTTCATGGGCTTGTCTTATGACCAGAGGCCCACGGGATAAGACGTTTCGACCCGTTGTCTACGAATTGCGATGACAGTAATCACAAGATTAAAACCCCCTGTTTCAAAAGAAAAGAACCGTTACATCTTGTTCCTTATTGCTAACGGCTAGTTTTTTCCTGATTAGTCATACCTTGGCTTTTGGCAACAAAATAGTGCACTCCTTTCTTTCAGATTATTTTTTTCCGTCGAAGATCCATTTAAGGATTTGGCAAAAACTTATTGATCAAAAATCTACACCGGAGAATTATCATTGAAGTTAAGCAGATGGCAGAAATTGAGGCGAACGCTGTAATTGCAGATACCGCCGGCTCCACTTCCACACCGGCGGTGGCGGTGGCACCTCCTCCTCCTCCTCCTCATAGGCGGCCGAGAGTCAGAGAGGTCAGCTCCAGGTTCATGTCTCCTGTAGCATCATCATCATCATCGTCATCGTCATCCTGCAGTGATCTACATCTCGTGACAGCCAAATCGCCACATCACAAGCCGCAGCAACATCAACAAAGGCATCGGCGGCATCAAGATAATAAAGATACAGAATCCACCGACGAGAATCGGCCAATCGAAACTTCTCGGAGCTTGGAATCTCCTTTCCAATTCCATTCTAGTAAGGAATCTTTCCAAAGAAGACGCCAGCAGCAGCCTCGCTCTGTTATAAAGCTTTTCAATGACAATAATAATACAGTCAAATTTACTGGAAGATACAGACAGGATACTCCTACAGTCGCTAATTCATCGTCATCATCAAGACCTAGAACCTTACTAAGATCTACCAGCAACACCGCCTCTGCTGCTGCTAAGCTTTTACACATATCAACTCAACCTTCCAACTCTGATGCATCACCAAATGACACGTCATCCAATGTTGATGACACCGACAATGATGCCCGCTTCTGCACCAGTGACACGGATTTGTTGCCCACAATTTCTTCTAGAATGCTCTCTGAGAGAAACATCAACAGAGTTAATGCTACTACGCCCACTCCCAGCTCGCGACAGATATCTTCTTCTCAAAACGGCTTGTTTTCTTCAATTAAAGGCGGTGAAAAACCAACACCTGCTCTCTCTAGGTCTTTTTCAAACTCTGCAAAAATTGGGGGACTAACCCTGCCTCCAGTTGCCCCGACCCAAGCAAAGCCCGGGACTGATGGAAGGAAAGGGAGGAAAGTTTCAAGTCATCAGGAGGACGTGCATTCTCTCAAAATGCTTCACAATCATGATCTTCAGTGGAGATTTGCTAATGCAAAGGCTGAAGCCTCTACAGAAGCTCAGAAAAGAGAAACCGAGGTTTGTTTCTGTCTTAATGTTTGATATCTTCAATATGTTATTGTTATAGGCTATGTTAATGATGAGCTTAGTAGTTTTAAAACAGAATTTGGAGTAATTTGTGTATGAATATAACAGGAGAAAATTTCAATCTGCACAAACCAATATATCTCGAAGTGTTTTGTAGATTCTCAAGACTTGTCTGTGGTGTGTAGGATTATGGGGTGGGTGTATTGAGAACAAGAGCTTTTAGAACCATCATATGGAGATCTTAATGTTTGGTGAATTGGTCTTTAGCTAATATAGCAGTCAATCATATGGTCTATTAACTTGTTTATGGATCTCAAAGATCATGGTGATGAAGCAAAAACGAAATGATAGGAAGAGCAAAAGAATATAGTCCCTTCAATGGTCATTCTAGTTTCTTACTAATGATCCTTTTGTTTATCATCTTATTTTCCAATGTTTCTAACCCAGTTAATTTTTATTTTTTGTTCTATTCTGTTTCCTTGTAGAAATCACTTTACTCTCTTGAGGTCAAAATATCAGAGTTATATGATTCAGTTAAAAGGAAACGGATTGAACTTGATATTCTGAAGAGAACAAAAACTCTATCAACAATTCTGGAAGCTCAAGTAAGGCTGCTTTGCTTTATCTCAGTTTGTTATTGGCCGTGTTCAACTTGCTCATAATATATCCCATATCTGAAAATGATAATCTTTTTGATATGATTTAATTCTCTCAAACAAAAGCCATTCAAATTTCTAACCATTGATTAAAGGAGAAAGACAAATGCTTAATTTTATAAAGCTTACTCTTGTTGGTAATTCTAGTCTTATTATGTCATGCCCTGATTAATGCTATCCAATGAGCTTGAGAATTCACATACATTTGCTATATTTAGATGCCATATCTGGACGAGTGGTGTGCATTTGAAGGGGATTATTCAAGTTGTTTGTCAGAAGCAACCCAAGCTTTGTTGAACTCCTTGATTCAACTCCCAATCGGTGGGAACATTAAGGTATGATTTTTTTTGGGTCCACTGATACTGAGTTGAAAAATTGTCTTATTTATCTGGCAAGCTGATCATGAGATACCGTATATGTGGCAGGCCGATGTTAGGGAGGTGGGGGATGCACTGAACTCTTCTGTGAAGTTGATGGAAATGATAATTCTTCATCTTCAAAGCTTTATGCCAAAGGTAAAACAGGAAATCAAAATTTCCTTGTACAATGAAAAAAAGTCTTTTATTTGCAATTATTTTCATTTGGACTTCCCTTAAGAAAATGCTTCTGTAAGTGCAGGCAGCAGAAGTGGAAATTTTGATATCAGAGCTAGCTAAGGTGACTGGTGGTGAAAGAGCTCTTGTTGAAGAATGTGGAGGTTTGTTGTCGAAGACGCATACATTTCAGGTTCGCTTTGTCTCTCCTCCTGTTATGCTCCAAATTATGTCCATGGAAAATGATTTATCTTTCACATAAGCTCTTTCAAACTATCTGTAATTCAAGTAAATGAGAGTGGATCTAAATAACTTGTCATTATTAGAGACTCATATGAAGGCTGTTCATCATTCAGGTAGAAGAGTGCAGCTTAAGGGGCCAGCTTATGCAACTGCATCAGAGACTTGCTGTTGACCAAGAAACCAACAATTCTTCATCACTCAGTGCTATTCAATTGAGATAATTATTTGAGAAGTTGAATGTAAAAGGCTTCAAATTTTTCCTGCGCTCTTGTTGTTTTTCAAATATAATACAAGGCAGATTCATTTGTTCAATCAATAATTTGTTAAGGCCTGCAAATTTTGTGGTCCTACAGTAGTAGTATATATGTTTCCGATATGAACGTCTGATTTTAATACTCCACCAACCAAATTGTTCTCTCATTTAATGAGAGATATTAGTTGTCCAAATTTGATTAGTGGAGCACGAAGTGGAGCACAATTGATGGGACATAAGATTTTGACTCTTTTATCTTTTCCTTTCTAATTGTGTGAGGTGCAATCATTTTAAAATTATAGATGTGATGATTATTACGCTAGGTAATATCTAGCATGCGTTTGTTAGCGTAAACGCTAGTGTCAAATGTGCTCAAACAAACGGACATTAGCATAATCATAAATTAAAAATTGAAGTTTTTTTAGAATTCTTAGGAGTTTATAATTTTACTCTCCATTTAAATAAATTTGTATGTATTTAATTTTTTAATTTATCCTTATTTATAATTTCACAACTTATACTTTATATCTAATCAAACACCCTAAAGAGCTTCCGCTCTTAGGATAAGTCATTAAGTAACTCAAAAAATGAGCGATTTTTTGGTTTTTCCGGATAAATAAATCGGAAAGTCAAAATAACATATGTAATAAAATAAAAACTAGGAGTGTGCAGTAATCGGTTTTAACCGATTAACCGAACCGTTCCGACCAATTTTTTTTTATAATGGTTCGGTTATTGTGATTAAATCGGTTTTTTCGGTTAAATTTTTTAATTTTTTCGATTTTTCGATTCGATTAAAATTATGAGATTTGTATAACCGAACCGACCAATTAACCGGTTACAAACCATAATTTGACTTTATATATATTTTTAATTAAAACGAAATTAAAATTTTTACCTTTTGCCTCCACTGATTGTAGTTGTAGACTTCTTTTTGATGAATTTAAATTTGTCTTTTATTGTTAAACACATATATGTTTGTCTTTTTGATGAATTTAAATTTATATTAATGTGTTAATGTGGATTGTTATTTGTGGAGATTCTGGACTGGTTAATAACCGAATTAACCAAAACCGATCGAAAAATAATGGTTAAGTTGGTTAATGATTATGTGTCATCATATGGTTAAATCGGTTAAATATTTACTCAGTTAAAAAATCAAGGATTAACCGACCGAACCGACCGATGCACATCCCTATAAAAACAAATAATATTGACCGAAGCCAAGGACACGATACGTATACAAATAATATCAGGAAAAAAAAAAGATGAGAACTCTTGGAGTTACAACCCGATCCAAATAAAAATTGAATTGATTAATAAGTGAGAGAGTTTAGAAATCGAGAGCTTTTATTAATAAAAAAAAGATATTTGGCCATTTTCATTTTCTATTCATTAAGAAAAGAAACATTTTTCTTCTAATTTCTCTACAATTTCTTTCATCTTTAGCTTTAGATAAATACAATCTGAATTAAGAGTCAAAGTGTCTTTGCATGAACCAAAAACACACACGCAAGGAAAAATCCAACTGGAACATCCTACCTCAAATAAATTAAGGTAAAATTCTCATAACCTTTTTGAGTAACCCAATTTTTTTACTATATTTTGTTTTCCCTGGTAAAGCATCATTTTGACCCGGAAAGGTTTACTTGGTCAATCGCTGGGTAAATAAAAAGATATAGGTAAATATGACCAACTGAATCCGAAACTTGTAATATCTGGATCAAATCCACATCCGAATAAGAAAAGGAAATCCGGAAACCGAAATTCAGATCCTAATTATATCATAAAAATTCAAATATTCAAATTCATTCAAGTATCTAAATTCAAATTCACTTAGATCAGGATACAAATTTAATAATTTAACATGTATGTATTTTTATTAGGGTTAATAAATAGGTCAGATTTTAAAAAACTTTACCATATTTTAAGTGTTTTTTTTTAATTTAAATTCATATTTAAAAGGCACAATAAAAATATTGATTCAAAATTATAAAAATTATATTTTTCAAATATTTTAAAAAATATTAATAAACAACATTTTTTTTTTCAAATCCTACTCATTTGCGAAAGCTGATTTTTATATATCGGACTACGAACATTAATAAATTCGGGTTGGATCCGACTAGATACGTATAAAACCCGAGGGATAAAATTAACTATACCTACATTTATAAATAGGAAGCTGGGGGAGACGAAAGGTGGAAGCTTTAAGATAATTTATAAAATCGAAAAGAAAGCAGAAACAAGGAAAGAGAGAGAATCAGAATGGCGTTAAAATTTCTGAACAAGAAGGGATGGCACACTGGAAGTTTAAGGAACATAGAGAACGTGTGGAAGGCGGAGCAGAAGCATGAGGCCGAGCAAAAGAAATTGGACGAATTGCGGAAGCAGATCCATGAAGAGAGGGAGCGCTCTGAATTCCGTCAACTCCAGGAGCAGGCCGGCCTTGTTCCGTAACTCTCTTTCCCACTACCTCATTTGATTATATTTGTTGTTTTTTTTTTTTTTCCTTTTAAATAATCAATTTTTATGATTAGGGTTAGGGTTAGGGTTAGGGTTTTGAATTGTGGGTTTTGTTTCAGGAGGCAGGAAAGGTTGGATTTTCTTTACGATTCAGGACTTTCCGTTGGCAAAACTGATGGAGGAGCAAGCACGGGTGCTAGTGGCAGCGGATTTAAGGCTCTCGAACAACCCTCTTCTGCTCCTGCTCCTGCCGCCTCTGGCAAGCAGCAGTCGTCGTCTCTGGGTGCCTTGTTTGAGGATAAGCCTCACTCTGCCAGTGATTCTTGGCGGAAGCTCCACTCTGATCCGTTGCTCTTGATTCGCCAGCGTGAGCAAGAAGCTCTTTCTCGCATCAAGAATAACCCTGTCAAGATGGCCCTTATCCGTAAATCTGTATGTTATCTTCTTCAATGCATTATTTATTACGTGTTTAATTTGGATTCAATTTATTTGGTTGGCCATGAATTGTAATTGCCATAATTAGGTAGACTGCAATAGTGATGGGTGTGCTGTGTTGATGAGTGTTATGTTCTTGTTAATCAAATTATGTTGACTAGTGCAAAGTTCGCATTTTCTGACGCATTATCTTTGATAGGCTGAAGAGAAGAAAGACAAGAAGAAGAAACACAAGGAGAAGTCTGGTGATAAGAAGGAACATAAGAAGAAGCATCATTCTAGTTCAAAGCATGAGAAGCTTTCATCTAGAGGACAACATTCCGATTCGGAATATGCCATTTCTTCAGAAGGAGAAAGACCAAGGAAAAGTAGAAACTACAAGAGTTCACATCATCATGAGGAGCGGGATCGCAATAGGCGACCTGATTCAGGTGATGAATTAAGTGAAAGAAAAGGTTACAAGAAGGATCAGTACAAGGACTCGAAATACAGAGAGCAATCACCCAGTCGTCATCGATATTCTATGAAGAGGAATCATGATGGGCCGACACATGAAAAACTCCATTCTGGAGATCAGAGTAATTATGATGCTGACAAAAGAAGTTCTTATAGTTCTGCTAGTGCTGCAAATCGGAATGATTCACACAATAAACGCCGGGGTGTTGCTCCCAAGCTTTCGGAAGAAGAGCGGGCTGCTAGGCTGCGTGAGATGCAAGCGAATGCTGAATTGCATGAAGAGCAAAGATGGAAAAGATTGAAGAAAGCCGAGGAAGATGATGCAAGAGAAGCTACTCGGGATGGGATAGCTAGAGGCAAGAACTTCTTGGATGCTGCTCAAAAAAGTGTATATGGTGCTGAGAAGGGAGGAAGCTCAACAATAGAAGAAAGGGTCCGACGCCGAACTTATTATTCGCAAGGCAAGGAAGCAAGCGAAGGGCATGCTTTTAGGCGTTGAATTGATGTACCCCTGCCTTCATCCTTCATTGTTAGTGGATATTTCTGCATTCCGTACATGAGTGTATGTTTCGTGTAACACATTGGATCTCACCGCACCATGTTGTATTGAGCAGAGCTATTGGTGCCCCGCTGAACCAGTTGAATGATCAAGAATTTACTTCATTCCCACCTTATGTAGGCCAGAATATTTCAATTCAGAGGATTAATGTAAACTTTGTGTGTCCAGCTTTCCTGATTAGTTGATTGTCTTTTGCTGTTACAGCTAACCCAATTGACTTATAATTGATATTTGTCTATTCAATTTCACCACTTCTATTTGAACTCTGCTGTAAAACAAGAGGCTCATAAATCTCAGTCTGCTGTCATGGTGGTTAGGCTTTGTCTTTGTGAACTGTGTGTGAGAATAGATCATCAGTAATTGGATGAGTAGGTTGATTATTTAAAATAAGTATTAGGTAGGGCAGTACTCAAAGTTCAAACTTTGAATTTGAACATTATTTGCCTTGAGCCTATTATTGATAAACAAATCACTGGTCTTTAATGGCCTCCTTTGACTTGCCATATAAAAAACACATCAAAGTTGGTAAAGGTCAATATCTTTACACACCAATTCTGATGCCATATCTAATCTCTTCAATGATCAAGAGGTTTCTTAACAAGTTTGCAATCTGAAAGAGTCTCTCTTCTGAACCAGATTTGTTGCAAGTTGCAAAAAGTTAACAGAGTTGTATAAAGTCAGATTTTGTAATGGGGCAAATTCACATCAATTAACCATCCTCAATTCACTCAAACAGGTATGCAACGCAACAGTGTCACCTTGGGAAAATCTTGCTCTAGTTCTGATGAAAATTACTCTTCACCATTTTTCATACATCTGTTGTTTGCCACACCTTCAATGCTAGGGTGGCATAAAATATTTTTTTTTCCCTTGCTTTTGTTCTTTATTTATCCAGTTTTTGTGGGGGTTAGTGCTTAATTGTTTGCTTTTTTCCGCAAAACCCGGTTGTAGGTGGATAATGGTTGGACATAGAGCATTAGTATATTGGTTTGTAGGACTAATCTCGAGCAGACAAGAACCCAGATAGCAAGAACTTATCAGTTTCCTTCATTTGCATATTGGTTTGTATTCACTGGTATGTTGATACAACATCTCTTATTATTGTGCAAGTTTATCATAATCTATTTTTGCTGACATATACCAGAGAATGTTTAAATGATCAATATATTCACATTTCTAATCATTCAATTCGTTTTCTGTAGGTCAGGATCTTCTGGGTCAAGCATAATCTAACAAAAATGGGATGCATTTCCTCAAAAGTAGTGTCAAGATCAACGAGCTTCCGGGAACAGCTGAACCTATTGCAGAGGAAAGCTAATGGTATCACCAGTGTAGCCAACGAGACCGTCTTGGGGAGTTTTACTTCAGAATCAAATTCATGCATGAAAGCAGCTGCTGATGATCTTGAAAAAAATGAAACCAGAAACACATGGGAATTGACTGCCAGTCTTGAACAAGAAGAGAAAAACCAAATGCAACCAGCATCTCCACTGCTCACAAAAGCTACAGAATCCATTGTTGCTGATTTAGCCAAACGGTCTAAAAGCTGCCGTTGGTTTCAAGAGCGCGAAGTGTCCTCTCTTGCTTTGGAGAGATCTGATGAGACTAAGGAAGAGAGATCTATGCGGAGCAAAAGCGAGAAAATACGTGCTTGGAGCTTCCACACGGTAGAGGAATATGATGCAATGATAGAAAGAATTTGCATTTCAATTGGAGAGCAAACAGGTTTTGATGGCAAGGATGATGGTTTCTTGCAACTTAGTCACTCTAAATCTTCATCATATTCACGTGAGCATGCTCAACAGGCAATAAAACGATCACCGTTAAAGGATGAATCTCAAGTACAAGAAAATACTTCGAGTGAAGAGGACATCCTTTTTAGTTCAAGACCACAAATGACAGGAGTTATCCAAAGTCCTGATTGCTCCGGAACTATAAAGGGACCGAATGTAGTTGAGGATGCTGCTCAAAATTTTGAGAAGGGGTTTAAAAGAAAGGCAATGGCAAATGAACTGGAATTACTTAAAATGCCAACCACCATTGAATTTCAAGGTGCTGCAAGCCTTGGGGAATTTCTACATGTTGGAGGGCAGGTTTACTCTCCTGGGGCTTATGTAACTCCAAAATTTGGTAGCTACAGTTTACCAATTGATTCTGGATCAGCGAATAAATGCAATGACAGCACTATCTTTGATCCAGAATTGGTTGCTGCCTTTGAAAAGTGCATGGAGCAACTTGAAGTGGAAGAAGAAAGCATTCTCAAACAGATTGAAGAGAATTTCAATGGAGACAGAGCAAAGGAGAACCAAGACCAAGAGGAGATTCCATTCCACACAAATGACCAGCTGTAACAAAATTTAAAGTTACATTTACAATTACTTTTCTTTGAGAGTTGAGACTTATATATACTATGGCTTGAAAAGTTCAATGCTTACACAATATATCCATTTAAGAAACCATAATTTCAATGGAAAACAGTACAACCTTCATCTTCCATGCCGGGGACAGTGGGGCAACTTGCTAAAGGACAGTGATCGTCTTATTCTAAACCATAGTTACCCGGATCGATTCGGGTCGTGGAACGGGAATGGGAATGAGGTCGCCATTTAAATTAGATATGTGGTTGGATCGATAGATTTTCGGAATAATATTTTTGGATCGGGGAACGATTTTGGAACATTTACATAATTTTTTTTAAAATCATTTTTTGATTATAAGTTAGTTTTATAAAAAAATACTGAAATATAGATAATGAAAACTCAAGAAACTATAAATTACAAAATAAAGCTTGCACTATTTTCTAACCATTTTCTTCATTTACTCATAAATTCATATAAAAAAATCTTCAAATTCGCTAGTATTATAGATCGCCATGTTGGAGGTTCCAATTTCCATCGATTTGGGTCGGTTTGATTCCACGATTCGAAACACGGAATCCAGATCGTGGATCCATAATCTTTTGAGGGATTCATGGTAACACTGTTCTAAATCCCACCAGTAGGGTCCATTGATGTCATTGATTTGCAATGTACAAATAGCAAAGTAAAGCCAAGAAGGCAACTCCAACATCTAATCCAGCTGGTAGAATGTAATTGTCTAGCCCACCACCCCTTGAATCTCCTATAAACAACAAAGTTGACCTAGTTCACAGCCCTGGCTTGTGGCATAGCTCTGGTGGCTCCTATAAGAATTGGCATGTTGATGAGTTCTATCTATTTTTGCCTTAGAAACATGCGCGATAGCATCCACACTGGTACTGGTGCAAGAAGGCCAATGAGGAAGAAGTAGTTCATTTTAGAGTATAAACCAAGAAATTTCCAGGACACGTCCGTGGACTTCTTTCTGGCAATAGAGAGATGGGTGACATGTGTGATCTATTGAAGTAGCAGCCACCAAGTTATTGTGGTGATTCTCTGATCACTGAAGAGTATTTATGAGGAAAAACCGATTTTATTACTACAAGAATAGAATTTACAAGTATTTGAAACTTTACAAAAAAACATCACTCTCTCTACACTCTCAATACTTTCTTTACTTGAGGTTTTAATATTTGAGATGAATTGAACTCTCAAATGAGCTATCTATTTATAGCCAAAGCAATGACTATAATGTCAACAAAAATTAATGTAGTAGTTGGTGGTTATATCAAAACCTTGACAATTGTGGATGTGGTTGTTGCACCACATTTTGACAAATAGTGATGACATTAATGGAGAGGGGAGTTGGATTCTTTCAATTCTCCCCCTCCAGCTGCATTCGAAACGATTTTCATCTGACGGCGATCCCGGCTATGTCTCTGCACAACTCTAGCTTGTCCCGAGTAACCACTTTTGTTAACATGTCGGCTGGATTCTCATCTGTATGGATCTTCACCAGTCTCAGCAGTTGTTGATCCATCACCTCGCGTATCCAATGATACATTGAGTTTTTACTCTAGTCCAGAGCACTCCGACTATCACAATGTATCTTGTATTTTGTCTGCTTGATCATTAATTCTTGGAAAAAACGCTTTAACCACAACATTTCCTTTCCTGCTTCCGTTGCTGCAATATACTCAGCTTCTGTTACACCATGTAGATTTTTTCACTTAGATCACCATGAAGAAATATTGTCTTAACATCTATCTGTTCAAGCTCTAAGTTTAAACTGGCTACCAATCCTAGGATAACTCGGATTGAAGCCATTTTTACAACTGGTGAAAATATTTCATCAAAGTCGATTCTTTTTTTCTATAGGAATCATTTGACTACTAACCAGACTTTGTGTTTCACCATATTTCCGCTGCCATCTTACTTCAGCTTGAATATCCATTTGTTCTTCAGTGCCTTCATGCCATACGGGAGCTTGACTATCTCATAAGTATGATTTTCTGCACAGATCTCATTTCATCATGCATTACGTGCAACCATTTTCCTTGATCTTTATAAGATAAAAATTCCTTGAAAATTTCTGGATCTCCCGCGTATTTTTTTGATGGAATCCGGCATCGCTCAGATCTTCGTACGAGAGGTTCATTGGTTTCTGGAATTCTGTCGTCATCCAAATCTATAGATGATCTTGTAGCCTCTGATAGAGTGGGTTGCAACACCCTCTGCTCAACATTATCTTCCTCATTTGGTTATTCTTCTGATATATCATGCACCTCATCATTATCTGTGGCCACTCGTATTGGTGTTGGGGTTGTGTCTGGATTTGAATCGATTTTGTTGGCATTGGAATTAGAAGACATTTTGGTCTTTTCAATGTCTTCTATTGTCTGGTCTTCAAGAAACACTACATTCATGCTTCTGATGACCTTCTTTTCCTTCGGGTGCCATAACATGTATCTGAATTCCTCGTCTCCATAGCCTAAGAAGATGCATAGAGTAGTCCTTGCATCGAACTTCTGCTTGAACTCCTTGGATACGTGTGCAAATGCTAAACAGTCGAATGTTCTAATGTGAGAGTATGAGAGATTCTTACCAGACCACACTTTCTCTGGAATCTCAAAATTCAACGGTACAGATGATGATCTGTTAATCAGGTAGTAGGCGGCACGAACAGCTTCTCCCCATAATGGCTTTGGCAGCTTAGCCATGTTGATCATGCTTCTGACTTTCTCCATAATGGTGCGGTTCATTCTTTCAGCAACACCAATATGTTGTGGAGTGCGTGGAACAGTCATTTCAAGTCGAATGTTGTGACTTATGCAGTAGGCATCAAACTCTCTGGATGTGTATTCACCTTCATTATTTGTGCGGAGGCACTTCAATTTCTTCCATGTTTCACACTTTACCATGTCATGAAATAGTTTGAAATAATCTAGGACTCGGTCCTTTGTTTTCAGAAAATACACCCCACAATTTTCGAAAAGCATCGTCAATGAAAGTCAGAAAGTATTTGTTACTGCCTAGTGAATTGACCTATAAGGGATCACAAACATCAGAGTGCACCAGACTGAGCAACTATGATCTTCTCGTATAAGAGAAATTAAAGGAGACTCTATGTTGCTTACCGAATAGACAGTGATTGCAAGGATCTATAGTGGCATTCTTGGAAACAGTGATTAGATCATTCTTTATCAAGGTAGACAACCATTTCTCAATGAATCACCTCTGGAATGAATATCAGCCGTCAACAGTTGGCGCATTATGTGGGGAAAGTACAAAAAGCAATAAACACGTTAATATGATTGCAAAAGACGGAAACCATAGAATTACAGAAGCTCCGACAACGGGGTGAATGGAGAGGATGGAAGAAACCTTACGAGATGAGGAAATGAGGGGATAGAAGGAAGGCAAGAGCTCAGGGTGATAAGGACATGCGGGAAAGACGCGAAAGGCACACCAATCCCTGGTTTCATTATCAAACCCTCGGGACGAAGCGTCACTACCCAATGACTTGTATCTTTGAGGAACACTATCAAGATGACCTGCATGGCTTTGTAGCCTTGGTTATACCGAACACGATGAGGGAGAATGCCCATGTGGTGTCTGGTTATCCCACTTCAAATCCATAGGTGCATAGAACGGGTAAGGCCTATGGGCCTCCGTGGCTTTGTAGCTTTGGGTATGCTGAACACGGGGATGGAGAATGCCCCCGTGGCGTCTGGTCATCCCACTTTAGATCCATAGGTGCATAGTACGGGTAAGGCCCACGGGCCTCAGTGGTTTTGTAGCCTCGGGTATGTCGAATACATGGATGAAGAATTCCCGCATGGCATATGGTCATCCCACTTCAGATCTATAGGTGTATAACACGGGTAAGGCCCATGAGTATACCGAGCATGGAGAGGGAGAATTCCCCCGT